>CABFVX010002631.1:92367-108814 GCA_902151425.1 Timema shepardi | reverse complement strand
CAAGTTCATCTATATAATAGCCAGACTAACCAGGTTTGCAAGTTCATCCATATAATAGCTAGACTAACCAGGTTTGCAAGTTCATTTCGTATAGTAGCTTAGCCAGGTTCACAAGTTCATCTATATAATAGCCAGATTAACCAGGTTTGCAAGTTCATCCATATAATAGCTAGACTAACCAGGTTTGCAAGTTCATTCATATAATAGCTAGACTAATCAGGTTTGCAAGTTCATTTCGTATAGTAGCTTAGCCAGGTTCACAAGTTCATCTATATAATAGCCAGACTAACCAGGTTTGCAAGTTCATCCATATAATAGCTAGACTAACCAGGTTTGCAAGTTCATCCATATAATAGCTAGACTAACCAGGTTTGCAAGTTTATTAGTATAGACAATTAACGAACCAGGTTCCTTCATATAATAGCCAGACTAACCAGGTTTGCCAGTTCATTCATATAATAGCTAGACTAACCAGGTTTTCCAAGTTCATTCATATAATAGCTAGACTAACCAGGTTTGCAAGTTCATTAGTATAGTAGCTAAACTAGCCAGGTTCACACGTTCATCCATATAATAAATATAATAACCAAGTTTGCAAGTTCATTCATATAATAGCTTAATTAACTAGCTTTACAAGTTCATTAGTATTGTAGCTTAACTAACCAGGTTTATAAGTTCATTCGAATAATAGCTGAACCAACTGGGTATGTATGTTCATTCATACAATAGTTGAACAAACTAGGTGTATAAGTTAATTTATATAGTAGCTTTACCACTCAAGTTTACAGGTTCATTCGCACAATAAGTAAACTGGATTATACTATGGTTGTAATATTAAAAGGGACAGTATTTTATTTTATCTTATTACTAGAGGATATGACAAAAAGTGTTTATACATATTTAATAACACTATATATTTACTATTTTAACTACTAAATACTTCAAATTAAACTTAAAATAACAACTAAGGATTGACAATTTTCTACGTAGTCTTGATTTTTTATTCAAGCAATGTCCCTAAGATGGCCACCATTATATGCAATATTAGTGTTATATGTGCTTCTCAAATCTTCAAATGACTTTGCGTAATTCCATTTGTTGAATTGTTTAGTTAATGCGTTGATCTTGGTCGAGTTGCGTGGACATTATTCTCTAACATGTCCCACAATAAAAAGTACGTGTTAGCCGCCCTATTTGTGACGGGGTTGGGCGGCCGGCCGCAGGATAGTCGGTAGGAATAGACCGATGTTCGGTCTGTGTGGGTCACTGCAACATCTTGCTGGAACCACATGTCGTTGGCATACATTCCTTTAGGGTAATTTTATGCTGCATCCTCGCTACTAGCACATCGCCGATATATTAACATGGATGTGTGGCGATGACGAAACAAAACTAGTAATCCTTATTGGTGCATTTATCCTGCATCAGCGCTGCTATCCTCGCTATAGAGATGATAACAAATCAGTTTGTATTCAGAGCCTCGACCATCTCCGGGCATCTTGATAATTGAGCTGTGATTGGTTCCTTCACATAATTTATGGTTCAATAAGATTATAAATATACAGAAAGGTCGGTTGTGACATCCTTAAGTGCCGGAAAAACTTATCTGGATTATTCTTAAACTCTTTATAGAACTGGTGAAAGGAACCTGGTTGATAGCGTTCTTGGTTCAAAGGGTGCACTCCATACCTTCTCTTTCTCTTTGCCACAAACCACATTTTAGTCAAAAATGAATCACGATCACTGTCATCAGATGTGAGGCAGCTTCTTTCCTTAACACGAAACACGACTCACAACTAACATCCCATGCCAATATCTTACAGCAATATGAACAGCTGCAGGGTAAATGTCTCATAGCGAGCATCATAGCTACATGCCATCATCCATGTGCCAGCAGCGAGGTGTCTGGCGAGCATCCATGTGCCAGCAGCGAGGTGTCTGACGAGCATCCATGTGCCAGCAGCGAGGTGTCTGACGAGCATCCATGTGCCAGCAGTGAGGTGTCTGGCGAGCATCCATGTGCCAGCATCGAGGTGTCTGGCGAGCATCCATGTGCCAGCATCGAGGTGTCTGGCGAGCATCCATGTGCCAGCAGCGAGGTGTCTGACGAGCATCAATGTGCCAACAGCGAGGATGCAGCATAAACGTACACTTACGTCGCAGTTAAGGGGTCAGAAAGTTAAAACACTACTGAAGGTTATTCACACTATGCTTCCTGCGGCACCTTGTTTCACGAGTTAGGGACATCGCATAGTCCCAACGTTCACCAGGATTAAAAGTTACGGATTTTTTTTTGGTGGGACATTTTAAAGAGTCATGTTTACTCAACTGACCCAAGAACAATTCATTAACTTAAATTTATGATTGAAGCTGAAGCAATTCATCAAGACACATAACGAAAAACCATGTGGACCGCATAAAACAATGTATAGCATATAATGGTGGCCAACTTAACGACATTGTTTTAAAAGCATGACAAATTCAAGACTATGTAGAAAATCGTCAATCTTTAGCTGTTATTTTAAGTTTAGTTTGAAGCAATTGTAGTTGAAATAGTAAATATATAGTTTTATTAAATGTGTCAACACATTCTGCCCCATCCTGTACAAACCATTTAAGGACCATTATCACTAACTAACTCAAGTCTATGTTTACTTTTGTCTGTTTAATATTATTATCTTTATTGTGACTTTTTTCTTATATCTGTTTTATTGGAAATCTTATAGCCCTACAGTTAATACAGTGGGGCGCATCCAGAATTGATGTGAAGGAGGGTAGGGGGAGGCTAGGAATTTCATGAGGAGNTGGAAATCTTATAGCCCTACAGTTAATACAGTGGGGCGCATCCAGAATTGATGTGAAGGAGGGTAGGGGGAGGCTAGGAATTTCATGAGGAGGGGGGGGGGGCGCTCTCACGGGGATGGACCGGGGAAAGATCCTTCTTGGAAAATTCTGACGAGAGAATATTTCATTATTTGAGAGTAAACTTGAGACTAAGTTAGAAATTAATTAAATTTGAAACAAACAAAAAACACATACAAGTTGATAGTTTATTATTAAAAGGTTCTTAGGGGAGGTGGGATGCGTACGCCCTCTCTCCCTTATGGATCCACCCTTGCTTAATACAAATATTGTTTGTTATTTAATTTCTAATCCATACGTTCCTTAGAAATATTTTCGGTGCTAATCTTCTATTAATCTTGAATTTTAACTACAACTTTAATAAAGATAAATGAATTATTATTATTAAATGTGGTACACGTCCCCTCATCTGGGCTATTGGCGTATTTACATTAATGAGAAAGGTAGAATTTAGAATAGTTATATCCCCATTTTATCGGATGGGGAGTTTTATATCATTTAGATATCAGTTCACACGTGTGGGATTCAAACCTTGATCTCCACGTCACCAACATGATCTGAGGACTGATTGTCGAGGGCCTTTATAATAGCTATGTCTATAATTACTTGATTTGAAGAGTTAGCGATAAATATTAACAATTTTATTATTATTATTATTATTATTATCACCGCGTCTTACTACCCGTTCGGGTTATACGCACTTACGCTTATGTGTAATGGTAGGGTGNCTACAGTTTAACGTGGAATCCGAACCACGGTGGAGGCCTGGCATTCCTCACATTCACAAGATGTCTTGTCAGAGGTGAAGGACGGGTTTGGTAATCAGATAAATCTTTGCCAGGACCGAGGATTGAACCCTGGCCGCCAGCATAGAAGTCTGACACCTTACCCCTAGACCACCAGGTCACCATTTATCAATTTTAAAACGAGTATATTAAAGTAGTAGGTCTACCAT
Source organism: Timema shepardi (assembly GCA_902151425.1). Taxonomy (NCBI): domain Eukaryota; kingdom Metazoa; phylum Arthropoda; class Insecta; order Phasmatodea; family Timematidae; genus Timema; species Timema shepardi. The sequence continues at coordinate 104,997 of CABFVX010002631.1, read as the reverse complement.
ATAGTATGTTGTTCAACCTCGGTGGTGTTAGGGTAAAATTCTCCCCTCAGGACTCAATTCGTGGGTTCTCACTGATCCTGGGTTAATGGATTTTTCTTGTACCATAAAAATCAGTAGCACAACTTCCTTTGGAGGGAAATAAATCCGTTGGTCTCATTTATGTTGTGGCAGGTAAAGTAACCTGGGAAATTAAACTATTACAGAAACTGCAACAAGAAATAACCAGAGTGTCGAAGATTTTGGGTAGTCCTTTGCTCCACATCGGGAGGTTAAGGTGGGATGGAAGGGGACAAGAGAAAGAGACAGTGTTTTCCCAGTTATTATGGCAAAACATTTTTTGGCAATAATGAGTAATATATTTCTCCAGTACAAACATATAGTTTAATTTTCTTCACATTTTGATATCAACAGTTTCTGAATATTTGTAATGAACACAGTGACATTAGATGATAAACTTTTTAAATAAAGAAAAACAAGTTGTCAATAAATTCCAGGACACCCTTAACAGATATTCAAGAAACCTTTAGGTCACCATGTGAAGAAATTTATATTCTATGTTCTTAATGGAGCAATATTTTAATTATTTTTTCCAAAAAATATGATTTGCCATGTAAACTGCAAAAAACAAAACAAAAAACTGGCCTCTTTTCCCATCCCACCTGATAATTGTATATGTAGAATTTTATAATGAATAAACCTTAACCAAATGACAATTTTTGAAATCCAACCAAGAAATAAAAAAAAATACAACACCCTAAGTAATAAAAAAAAAAATCGTAGTTATATTTTCTTATGTTATATTATCTACTTTTAAAACCAAGCTTATTAGTGGACCACAATAGAGTTTATATTAATTGTAAAGGGTAGTTTTAGACAAAGTTCACCAACACTAGCTCGTGGAGGGATTATGAAAACCACAGCAAAAATACACTAGAATAGAGAGAAACACTATGTGCACACACTGAGACTCGAAACTGGACTTACTGCCATTGGAATTCCATGATATTTCTAGTCTGACAACTTTTACTATGATACCACCAGTACAGAAAGATTGTAATTGAAATTTAATATTATGTATGCCTACCTGTGTCCTACCGCTATATAGAAATAATAATAATATTCTAAAGTTCCAATGTGAGGTCAGATTCTTTATTGTTTGTTTTTTACTACACCTACAAGCAGCTACGCAGGTATTACCTTTATATGAACAGTAATCTATTAGTCATTGAAATTTAAACAATGAATTTGATACACAATGGCTAATTTATTTAACACACACACACACACACAGACTGAATTAATCATATTTTTAAGCTTAGTCATGTTTATCTAATAATTTTCTTCCTCGTATGAATGAACAAAATCCTTCATACTCTCAAATAAGAGTATCCTAAACATTATAATAAAACTAATAGTAGTAATAGTAATAATAATAATGTTGTTTCCAAAGATGATCCTGGTAGATTGCGAGGAAACCAGTTTTGAAAACAACTTATTCCATGATCTCAACGTGCCAACACCTCATTAAATAAAGCTATTGTTCGCTATTTTATAACAATAAACTCCCAGGAAGAAGCTGCTTGACTTGTTCCATAATTATAATTATTATTGTACAAAAAAAAGAAGGGGATAGGATGAGGGAAGGGAATGCCTCAATTATTTTGACTTAACTCCCTCATTACAGTGAAACGAGTCGAGTTAAGGACGCCGGTAATAAAAAGAGTTATGACGAGTGTTCCTCCTGGCATTGCGTTATCGCCGGGGCTAATGACGATAGTCTACTCCTCTGATAATGATTCTCTTAGAGATTCTGGTACATATCTTTCTGTTGATGAGATTGATGGCTTCAATATCTGACGGGGATTGAAGCATGGATTCTGACCAGGAAAGCTGGAGCTGCATTCTCTAATCAAGAGGAACCTGAGTTTTCTTAATACACATTGTGATTTATTATTCTGTCTTTATCTAGTGTGTCCTCTTCTTAATTTCATCCATCCACCCTGTTCACGTATTTACACTATTAGAGTAGGGATGAGGACGGTAGAGTGTAGAGACAGTCTACCTCCAATTGTGTGAAGGGAGAGTTGGAGAATATTCAGGAAAAAATGTCCACTTATGCGAATTACTACTATCCTTTCTTATCTTTAAATTAATCAATTTAAATGCGTTTTCTTTTTCTGAAAATATGTTATGGACATCCAGTAAATCATGATGACATGTTTTTACGTTTTCGTTCTAGAAGTACTTTAAGATTCATGGCTATGAATGAGTGGGAGGGGGAGCTCTAATGTCTACATGGTGGAGCTCTAATGTCTACATGGTGTTACACGATGTTAGCTCTAATGTCTACATGGTGTTAGCTCTAATGTCTATATGATGTTACATAGTGAGAGCTCTAATATCTACATAGAATAAATAGAGGGAGTGTGAATACAACACAGTGTTAAATAACACAGATAACTTTGACCTACTTAATTTCTAATGTTGAAAAACACAATAGTATTGTTCATGTTTTCACCGTTATTAAACCTACTTATTATAAACATCTTCTGATTCTGAGTTGTATTAAAATCTGAGTTCTTTTACTGTCACAAAAGCTTCCGACATTCAGTCTTGATGTGAAAAGTCAAGTGACGCAGGTAAAAGAAGGAGGAGGTGTCAGGTTAAATGTCTATTTGCTGTTACATTTGGGGAAGAGGGTATATTACTCTTATACAGTTACACAGCAGGTCTACTGGGACCAGGTTCAATCCCAAGAAGGTAGAGTGTAGTATCCGTAATCGAATTCATACTGTAACCTTGTTATTTTTTTAAATTTTATTTTAGCACCACTACTTACTACCTGTTCAGGATATACGCACATTTACTAATTACGTTAAATAGTTAAATATGAGGAAGGTTGAATTTAGAGGATCGCAATCGCATGGAAAACAATTTTAGGACGAAACTCCCCCAGTACACCCGACTGGGATTCGAACCTTGTTCTCAATCTTATCATCAGTCTAGTCTACTGCAAGAGTGACACCTTAGAACATACAGCCACCATATAAGGTCCTTGATACTGTAGCTACAGGCATCAGGGTCTTGTAAGTGGCGTGTCTTTCATTGTTTCCAGGATAAGCAAAGTTATTTGAAACTGTAGCTGTAAACTTTGCTCATTACTCAGTAGAACACTCATTGACTTTGTATCAACCATCATGTAAGGTGTGTAGAAAAGAGAATCTGTTTGATTGGTCAAATGGGGAGAAAGTAGTTGAGAACATAATCACAGATACAGTTTTAACAAGCTCAACCTACCCCGGTAGCACTCCACAACACGCCACTGGATTTGATCAAGGTGTTATAGGTTAAGGTGGTCTGTAAGTCATGTGTTGATACAGTCCTTTGTTTAGATACTGTATGCTAATACCTAGACCCTAAGTAATATGAATACCATCTAACAGGTTCACGATCTTTTTCTTCTTCTAAATTTAAAACTTTTAGCCAGTAGTGTACTAAGAAATTTGTTTCAGGGGACAAATAATGCACCAAGAATATTATTACTGTACCCGCCTCGGTGGCGTAGTTGGCTAACGCGTTAGTCTGGTTGAGATGCTCGACTGCTGAGGATGGGGAGATCGAGGTTCGAATCTCGGTCGGGTGAACTGGGGGTGGTTTTTACCAAATGGTTTTCCACTCTCCCTCCACGCAAATGCGGGTTCACTTCCTCTAATTCAACGTTCCCAATTCCTAATCCATTAGAGTAATTAGTACTTAAAGCGTATAACCTGAACGGGTATTAAGACGCGGTGCTAAAAAAAATAATTATTATTGTGTTTTCCAGTGGTTAATAATAGGAGCTCCTTTGATATACACAACAGTATACTTTTTGAATATCAAGTCTAGTGATTGGCTTTAAAATGCGCCAGTGTAGTGTTTCCAAGGGTTGCAGAGCTTGTTAAAACTGTACTGGTGGTTAGGGTTTTCCCCCACTCGGTCCCCATTTGACCAATGACACTATAATAGTCTCTTCTCTTCATACCTCACATGGGAATGATGATACCTGGTCTACGAGTGTCCTACTGAGCGATAAGAACAATTCACAGGTATTTATTAAAGTGTTGCTTAGCCTGACAACACGCCACGACACGCCACTGTATTTAGCCTTATTGACGACATAAACTCTTCCCTTGTACACATCTTCCACGCTATGTATTTTATTATTTTGTGCTTCCAATGTCTTGAACATTCATGTAAACTATTTGCTGTTCGGGCTGCAAATACCCAACTTTCTGGCTACAGTCAGATTTTTTTAAGAAGAGATTTTTGGAAAACCCTCCCTCTATGGCATAAAGGCCGCTACACACGTACAGGTATATCCGTACAGTTATACTGGATATGCTAGTGCATACACATGATACAGTTTTTCTTCTGTTGTTGATTTTCTTTACAAGGTTTTCTTTGTTGTCAGTGGGATCGATCTCTTTTAGTTTTTCCACCAATTTAAAATATGGAGATTATATTTTGATTGGTTTGATTTAATTTTCTACAGACATTGCTCACCCTAGTAAAATGTCTATAAACTCTTTTGTGCATTCTCGGTGGCTACCATGACACTCTTCCGTCATTGTATACTACAATAAGTTTATAAAGAAAGAATGAAACTTATCTAATTAGTGAACGATATGGCGAGGGCAGCAGCAACAACTGCGTACTTTGGGACACACACTCCAGTACGCCTGCGCAGTTTGCTCCGACGCAACGAAGGTATATCGAATGAAATTAACTCTTTGCCCCGGTCGCCTGTGCAGGCAGAAATAACTACGTTTATGTCATCCACACGTTCAGTTATACCGGACAGGCGCGCCTGTATACAGTCAAACCTCACAGGTCTACCTGTTAGTAGTGACTCCTCTTTGAGTGCGCAATTACAAGTGCACCGTTTATAATTTCACACATAATATTATTCAATTTTATTTGAATTAAATAGCACTTGTAGGTGACCTGGTGGTCTAGGTGTAAGGTCAGACTTCTGTGCTGTCGGCCGGGGTTCAATCATCGGTCCCGGCACAGATTTATCTGATTACCAAACCCTTCCTTCACCTCTGACAAGACATCTTGTGAATGTGGGGAATGCCAGGCCTCCACCGTGGTTCGGATTCCACGTTAAACTGTAGGTCCTCCATTTCATCTCACAATCACCCTACCATTACACATTAGCGTAAGTTCGTATAACCTCCGAACGGGTAGTAAGACGTGGTGCTAATAATAATAATAATAATAATAATAATAATAATAATAATAATAATAAATAGCACTTAATAAAGAACCAACATATTTATTTAGATTGAATTGGTTACAATTGGCTAAGCTCATATAATTCTCTTTACTATACTACTTGTGGGCTTGACTACTAGCGCTGCCTCTCTGTCTGTACTAAGTTGTAGGTGCGTGTAACCATCTGAGCATGCGCACTGAAACAAAGAGAGGTCGTTGACCTAGATAGCAAGTTTTAATGTATCCCTTTAGCATGTGGTTTGGTGCACAGCTTGATAGTGAACGAGATATTTGTTTTGGAATCATGAGTTTGACTAAAACGTTGCTATAAAGCTTTAATAATTTTTAAATTGTAATTATTCTTTCTTAGTTCTCACAAAATTGATAATTTATAAATATGAGTTTATATAAGTAGTTGTTTTTGATTTCATAATAATTATTAACGTAATTTTATTTATACTAATATGAATTCTGTGTAAAATATTTTACGAAAATAAATTAGTTAGTGTAGTCAAGAAGAAAAGTTTGAAATTAAAACTACTTGGTAGACCTACACCAAATATTATTCTAGAAAAACCTAAAAATACTAAAATACCGAACTTACTATAAAGTTCAAAGCAGAAACTTAAAAAAAACATTATTGGAAATGTGGTTGTAATGTGAAAAATACATTGTTCTACTTTCCGTGTCTACTCTTTGGTGGGGAGCTATCTAAAACGAATTTAAGTATGACTGATTTAAATAATTTAAGTGAGCGGATAGGAAGCATGAAAACTCATTAAACATGAACAGATTTTTCGATTTGGCTGTACAGTTTTCCCTTTATTAATGTTATACTTGCTTTATTTTAAAGTACCGTAGTTAATTATGTTACCTTAACTATAGCAAAGTATATTATAATATGTAATAATGTAAAATGTTAGCCTAAGTAACATTATATGTCGATAGGATTGAATAAGTAGAGCCTATTACAAGTGTCTACACCATATGTCAGAATATTTAGAGTTGCACACCACCTATTTTTTTGGTCACGAGCCGCTACTGATAATTGTACGTGTTTAGCGGCCTTCAGGAATTTGAAAACTAATTGCTGCACATACAAAAGTACATCATGCATCCCTATTTTGCGCTAGTTCTATCCAGTCCACCTCATTACGCCCTATCCCTATCTTAAGCTAGTTCTATCCAGTCAATCTCATTACACACTAGCCCTATCGTAAGCTAGTTCTATCCAGTCTACCCCATTACGCCCTATCCCTATCTTAAACTAGTTATATCCAATCCACCTAATTACACCATATCGCCATATTTAGATAGGTCTATCCAGTCCACCTAATTACATCAAATCGCCATCCTTAGATAGTTCTATCCAGTCCACCTCATTACACCCTATCCCTATATTTAGCTAGTTCTATTCAGTCCACCTACTTACACCATACACTATCTTTAGATAGTTCTATCCAGTCCACCTCATTACAACCTATCCCTATATTAAACTAGTTATATCCAATCCACCTAATTACACCATATCACCATCTTTAGATAGTTCTATCCAGTCCACGTCATTACGCCCTATCCCTATCTTAAACTAGTTATATCCAATCCATCTAATTACACCATATCGCCATCTTTAGATAGTTCTATCCAGTCCACCTAATTACACCAAATCGCCATCTTTAGATAGTTCTATCTAGTCCACCTCATTACACCCTATCCCTATCTTTAGCTAGTTCTATTCAGTCCACCTACTTACACCATACACTATCTTTAGCTAGTTCTATCCAGTCCACCTCATTACACCCTATCCCTATCTTTAGCTAGTTCTATTCAGTCCACCTACTTACACCATACACTATCTTTAGATAGTTCTATCCAGTCCACCTCTTTACAACCTATCCCTAGCTTTATATAGTTCTATCCAGTCTACCTACTTACACCATACACTATTTTTAGATAGTTCTATCCAGTCCACCTCATTACACCCTATCCCTATCTTAAGATAGTTCTATCCTTTGGGTTTGCAATTTTAATGTAGATCTAGTAACTTTTATAGATGTCTAATAAGGCTCTTCATAAGAAAATTGGACCCTAGCAGCTGTTGTTTGAGTAAGCACACACGATTTTGGGTAAACACGTTTCACTACCCGTTCGGCTGATTCACATATTCACACTAAATGTGAGGTGAATACGATAGGATTTAGGAGGAAGTGTATCCGAATTTGTTTGGCAGGAAATAGGAAAACACAGATGTAGAAACTCCTCTGTGAATTCAGCTGGTATTCGATCCCCGACCTCCCCGTTACCAACCAGATACGACTAACGCCTTTATCCGCGTGCCCACTAAAACGAGCTATTACACTGAATTAACGGGAGGGGGACTGGTTGTCGTACCTGTTTTTAGGTTGACTATTTTTTTTATTTCATGGATAACAGTTGGTACAAAAGTGCACGTTAAACTTATTTTCGGGATGAAAATTTGTAAAAATTTACTGTGTTGTGTTTTTTTTTTTTTCTATTTCCATCTGCCTCCATTCTCCTTCATCTCAAACGTCCATGTTTCCCTTGCAACAGTTTTTTTTTGTTTGTTTGTTTGTTCGTGGCTGTTGGAAGGCGTGGTCTGAAGCAGTCAGACATGGCTGATGTTGTCTGGTCGGAACCAACATGTCTTCTGCCCGCCCCCCCAACCCGTAGCCCTCAGTTCTCCGCCGAGCGCATTGACAACTGCTGCCATCTGAACGGGACGTACAGACAACATATCAAGGTTCACGCGGGTGCGCCAGGGAAGGGTGGAGTTTGACGCAACCACACACGTTATATTAGGCCTATAGAAATACCGCGAGTACAGTCCGGTTTACATAAAAAATGGCCAGCTAGGAAAATAACTGGATCTCCTTCACGTAATCATACGTCCAATCATGAAATCTGCAACTATCACTTTATATAGATAGATATATCATGAGCTTCTTACGAATGAACATTTAGAGTAGGCCTACCTTTTAAAAATGCAAATATGTTTTTGTGATCAACCTTGTTAACACCTTATTGTTTTATTAGTGTTATTTTATAGGTTTTTATAATATCTATAAAAAGTGACAATTGAAGATCACATGACTTGACGTATGAATACGTGATAGTATATCTAGTAACTTTTATTTGTCAGATATATTTATTCTTATGCAAAAATGGAGGGGGGGGATGATTAAAACCTATAAAAACTCATAATTAATTTAGCAGTAAAATGCTATAATTGCTTACAGCATATAATATGTTTGTAATTTCTAAAAGATCTTGTGTCCATTTGTCAGAAAAAACAAGTAGTGGGCCTAATTGAAACTGCACATGTGAATTGTTTCCATCAATCACTCACTGTCCAGATATCAATGAACATAGCCTACATTCGCCGTGGGAATTAAATAGAGCATTTGTTATTGGTCGAATAGGGACATAGAAGGTAAGGCCGTAGCCAGCCAGTAATTTCAGGGGGGGATTTGGTGAGCACATCCCCCAATTGCTGGAAGATATAAAAAAATTCTAAGTGTTAAACAGGTCTAGAAACTATCTGAAAAGTTTTTAATGGCAACATAACCCCCTAACTGCCTGAGCTTAGGACACATTCTAAATATTAAACATCTCTAGAAGCTATCCGAACTGTTTTTAATGGCAACATAACCCCCTAACTGCCTGAGCTTAGGACACATTCTAAATATTAAACACCTCTAGAAGCTATCCGAACTGTTTTTAATGGCAACATAACCCCCTAACTGCTTGAGCTTAGGACACATTCTAAATATTAAACACCTCTAGAAGCTATCTGAACTGTTTTTAATGGCAACATAACCCCCTAACTGCCTGAGCTTAGGACACATTCTAAATATTAAACACCTCTAGAAGCTATCTGAACTGTTTTTAATGGCAACATAACCCCCTAACTGCCTGAGCTTAGGACTAAATATTAAACACCTCTAGAAGCTCTCTGAAGTGTTTTTTTTACGGTTACACACCCCTCTAATTTGTATTTGTACATTAATTTTGATAGTGTTTGAACCACAAAATTAATAAAGCCATATATATTTTGTTCATAAAATTTTGGAGAGGGCTTAAACCCCCCAACTACCCCCTGACTACGACCTTGATAGAAGGTAAGAACATTTCCTAGGTACAATTTTTAACAACAGTCCACGCCACTGTTGTACAATGTTTATCATATAGATATCTAAACTATAGCCTATACACAGTGTACACTTCATAAACCATAGTCTATTACCTATTTACCCTAAATTCACTTATCTTAATATGTATATATATCGTAAGCAAAGATGTGTAGTTGCGTTGTCTTCCATTGAGATGAGTCTTTAAAAAATAAAAAATAATTAAATGTGCTAATTGATATAGGAGATGCGGGTGTTATGGAATAGTCGGTCAAAACGGAATGCCATTGTTTCTCATATGTTATGAGTCACAATCTATCGTTAACTATTTCAACTATTAGAGAAAACAATTTCGAACAGCTAGTGACGTCCTCACTTGAACAGATCAACTGATTGTTTTGTGAGAGACGGTTGTTGGTTTTGGCTGCCACAAAAAATTTTACAGGCTAGTGTTTATCATGCTATATATCTTTACTCTACTGTTCTTATTGGTGACCTGGCGGTCTAGGGGTAAGGTGTCAGACTTCTATGCTGGTGGCCGGGGTTCAATCCCCGGTACCGGCATATATTTATTTGATTACCAAACCCTTTCTTCACCTCTGACAAGACATCTTGTGAATGTGGGGAATGCCAGCTCTCCACCTTGGTTCGGATTCCACGTTAAACTGTAGGTCCTCCATTTCATCTCACAATCACCCTACCATTACACATTAACATAAGTGCGTATAACCCGAACGGGTAGTAAGACGCGGAGCTAATAATAATAATAATAATAATAATAATACTGTACTTATTAAATCAAATCATTAGGTTAAAGCTTACTCATGCTTGTCTTTGAGTTAAAACATTATTTTACTGTAATTTTATTATAACTTCACAAAAAATATTGTTTTCAAAAATGGAGAGTCGGGCAGTAAGGAATAGGCCTACTACTGTTCCACAATGCCTGCTCATTTTTCAAGTATTTGGCAAGTTATTTATTTCGTCAACGTAAGCTTAAACATTTTTGCTAACACCTAAGAATTTTATTAAAATAACAATGTAACCTGATACAATATTTTATTATATTATATTTTAATAATTCATTATTAATACTGATTTATTAATTAGTTATTTTTATTATAATGTATTATTTCAATTATTCGTTACTATTACTACTTTATTGATTTACACATAATATTTCATGTTTTTTTTTACATTTTCTCATTAAGCATTTGTTAGTTTTAGTAAATACTCGTTAATTAATTTTTTATATAAAATGTGTAGTATCCCATATTGCCCTCCCTATCCCATATTGCCCTCCCTATTCCATATTGCCCTCATTTGTTCCACATCTCTTTTAAGTGCTTCTACAAGGCATTATTAGTTATTAATTTTGCTTTAAACACTAAAAATAGTTAAAATATATTAATTATAAGTTTAATATAGAATTCAATGACAAAATATGAAAATACGCTTTGATATTATTGAAAAAGTAAATGGTATTCCATACTACCCGCACTTCCTCTAACTGATTAGATCTTGTAACCTTAAAACCTTTTTTAATAGCTTGTGTTTATATCTGTACAGAGAATAGGAATTTATTTACACTAATCGGATAGGAATGGATACGATAGAATTTAGAAGAAATGTATCCACATTTATGGGGAGGGAGAGTGGTAAGCTATTTAATAACTGGAAAATTATACTAGACTAGCTTGACATTTAGTCCGTTTGCCACCAATCAGGTTATTTTTCAACGATTTCATAATTTAGTAACTAACTAAGAGCTGAATACTATGATTTCTCTACACATAATAATTGACTAGATGCTTTCGTTTGAAGATAAATCTTATACTTTTATTAATTATTTTAAAATATAAGCTATTTTTGTAAATAAAAAAATTTGGTAAAAATCTCTAAGTATCTTCTTCGAACGTGAATTTCTTAGATGAGCAAAATCATTAGAGCTTTTATGGACAAAACAGATACTGAGACAAAACTAATTACTGAGCCACGAGACTTTGAGCGTAGGTTTTGCTTGTAGTCTTTGTGAGAAGTCAAAAGGCTAAACATATTTTCTTCTACATTGATTTCGGGGAAAAACAAATAACTGAAATCTCAGAATTAGTATTGCTTCACTAGTAGTGAATTTTAGGTATTTTGTAGAAACCAGGAATACTTCAAGATTTTAAAATTCTTGGTATGGGTGCACCAAATTAAACTAATGAGATTGATGTTATTTTACCATACAATTGCTACCTAAAATCTTATCCTGTTTTACGGGGAAAATTATAAATGGTAACAATTCATATTTGGCAATTTAATTAATCTTGAGCTAATTTCTTAATTTAAATAATTCATTCTAATGGTGAAAAACATTCAGCCAAATCAAAGTTTTGAGTTTAAATCATTCTGTATTACGTATAGGCCTAAGTATTTATAGAGCCTAAATTTGCTTAAATAACAACTAAATCAACATATTGAGGTAGGCACTAATGAGAGCAGGGACAAAGGCGTCACTATCGTATTGTCTGGTTTGCTGGTCCGAAATCAAATTGCCACTTGATGTAGTTAGTGGATTTTTTTCTGAATCTCTTTCCACTCTTTTTTCCACGAAAATTCTAAATTTTGCCTTGCTCATCTCTACCTCATTATAGATAAACCAGTCTGGTAACACCTCACTAACCCTAAAGGGGAAAGAAAGAAAAAATAACATTTCAACAGGTGAGGGAACCAGTTTCCTTTTTTCAAACTATATACAATTAGTGTAAATATTAATATAAGACATTGTATTTTACATTTAACACATTTATTGTGTTTATTAAAAACCAAGTCGATTAATGGAGCGATTGATTAAAAAAATATAAGGTCCACGGTTCATTACCTTCGCTGGTGTTATTATTGTTATTGATTAAAAAAATATAAGGTCCACGGTTCATTGCCTTCGCTGGTGTTGTTATTGTTATTATTATCGGGAGTAAATTATTAATGTGTAATTTCTAATCCAACTGTTTAAATCAGAGCACGAATAACCGATTTAAAACGCACAAAGTATAGTCACCAGGTAATTAGCGTATCACTATAAATGAAGGAAGCTACCATTTCACCAGTGATAAATTGTTTGACCTTGCCTTGAATCGAGTTCTCAACCCTTTACTCAATAGACATACTCGCTACAGAATGAGCTAAGGTGTTGGACTTGTTGAGAAGTCATTCAACTTAAAGATCCAAATTAAAAAAAAAA
>CABFVX010002631.1:69376-81176 GCA_902151425.1 Timema shepardi | reverse complement strand
CCGTGGTTCGGATTCCACGTTAAACTGTAGGTCCTCCATTTCATCTCACAATCACCCTACCATTACACATTAGCGTAAGTGCGTATAACCCGAACGGTTAGTAAGACGCGGTGCTAATAATAATAATAATAATTATTATTATTATTATTATTATTATACTAATGCCAATAGTTTTAGGGATTACGGAGGTTATATTAACAGGGAGCTTACCCGCATTTGCATGGAGGGAGAGTGGAATACTTAATTATTTTTTTTACCGAGATTCGAACCTACGCCAGTCATCGGCATTCAAGTCCACTTGTAGAGAAGCGCGTTAGACCACGCGGCCACCGAGACGTGTTTCTAATATGGCCTATTATTATAAACTTGTTTGTTATTTATAAAATTGTTCAAAAACGTTAATGAAGCACGATTGATGAGCTTCGTCGACACTATTCGATAACATTGCTCGAAACTTTTCCTGTTTGTAGTTTGAACAGGCTTCCGAAGTGTAGCGTGTTTAAACTGTCACTAAGGCGTTTTCAAACGATAAACTAGACTAATTACAAAAAAACAACGACATTGTACCAGCGATCTAACATCAACCGCGTGATCGCAATCGTAACACGAAACAGCTCTGGGACGGGGGAACCTTGTCTCTTCGGAGCGACTATGCATTGTTGCCAAGTCAGGGGGCCTATATTTAGGCCCGCCAACAGGTGATTTACTGCTTCTCCGTAAGATTTGGTAATTGGTACAATGTCAACATATTAAACCGATATGTTCTAGTGTTATCACGTGATAAGACATCCGGAATGGACTGTAGACCATAAAAACCTGGGTTTGGGAGAATATATTCGTTATGATAAGGCTATAACGGATCCTGTAAAGGGAAGACTAAGTTTTTACTCCTAATGGAGTGTGCATTTTTTTTTTTAAAAAAGCTAGCATTTTCTTTTACGCACACTCCGTTTACCTTGAATGGTATTTCGTCTTTCTACATTTTGTACGCGTATATGATAATTAGTCTAATTGGGTAGGGATTAGAAGGGAAGCGTTTTAAAGGGGGTTTGTACCCACATTTGCGTGGAAGGAGAGCGGGAAACCATTTAGGGGGGGGGGGGTTAAACCACTATGACTAGACCTGATTGGGATTCGAACCATGATCTTCCCATCGTCATTAGGCCAGTTTAACTAACGCAAGAGTGACGCCTAAGATCGTTTGACCACTGACGAGGCGGACCACATCGCGGCCTTCTCTATCTTATAAGTTGTGCCCCAGTGTAACCATGAAAGGTTAGGTCTGTTACCTTTCAGGGTTAGCGAAGGCTACATTCTAGGCTGAGCCACATTTTGTGAGTGACAAATTATAGTCCATAATTTTACGACGAATTAAACTTTATCCGGCGAGGTTCTTATATTTTCTTATAATTACCAATACTCAAATTATTAATACTATTATTACTGTGCGGTGCCTGGACACAAGCCAAGATAATTAATTATTTGAGTCAAGTCGAGTGCGTTTCTTAAGGTTTTTGATAAGTAAAAAAAATACATTGTTTTATATTGATCTCAAAAAGAATACTTTAAAGCTTTTTTTTAAAAAAAAATCTCAGATACAACCTACATTTTAAATAGAACCAATAATACATTTATCGTTGATGTTATATTTCCTTTGATTGGAATTGTAATCAATAGGCTAATATTTATATATAAAAAAAATCGTATAAGTTGATGGATGAACTTTATTGATGTGTAAAGGTAGCGTGAGGCTATTTAAAATGTAAATGGGTGACGCGATCTTTATTTCTTAACATGTATTATTATTATTATCATCACTGCGTCTTACTACCCGTTCGGGATATACGCACTTACGCTGATGTGTAATGGTAGGGTGATTGTGAGATGAAATAGAGGACCTCAGTTTAACGTGGAATCCGAACCACGGTGGAGGCCTGGCATTCCCCACGTTCACAAGATGTCTTGTCAGAGGTGAAGGAAGGGTTTACCCTACCATTACACATTATCGTAAGTGCGTATAACCCGAACGGGTAGTAAGACGCGGTGCTAATAATAATAATAATAATAATAATGACAGTAGAGTACTAATTGGTAGTAGGCCTACTGTATATTTCTTAATTGATCAAATTTAAACCACCTTCAGTGGCCCCACGTAATAAAAGTCTGGTTCATATAGTCTAGTTTACCGGATATTAGAAAGTCGGGGCTCAAATCCCGGACGGGTATACTGGGGGCAGTTTATAGCAACATTCTTACCAATTTTCCATACAAGTAAATGTGGGTACATTCACTTAAAATTTTACCTTCCTTATCCCTACCGCACTAGCGTAGTTAAAATGAATACCACTTAGACGAGTAGCAAGAGAGACAAGGAAAAAACTACAAAACTGAATGAAATAAAAAAAACACTAATCACAATAGGTTTATTGACACAAAGCTTCACATGAAACCAAATTGATCTATTAAATTAATGGCAGATTCTATGAAGTTAATTCTAATGACATTTGTTAGATACATAGATATTATGATGCATGGATTGAGCTGTTGTCATTCGAATGAACTTTATACCTTCACTCTCGGCCCTAAATGATCCAATTCACTCTACTAGGCCTGTAAGAGTTCTAATTTACATCGTGATAGGTATTCTTTAATATACATTTATTCAACAAAGTAAGCTTCAGACTTGTTTCCATATAGCACTGAGGAGGCTCACGTCAAAGGATTTTACGCGAGTAAAGTAGGTTACCTTTTAGTTTTGTTATGTTAATGTACTCTCGTGGGTGAATTTTTCAGCACATGTTCGATTTCTCGGTCCCTTCTAAACAAACAAGAGGGAACGGTGATGAAACAATTATTGCAAACAGGTTGTATGAATTAGAATGTTAGCTAAATGAGAAAATATACTAATAAATAAATCATGAGTAAACTTCACGACTTTATTACTTTATTATTACTATTACTTGTAGGTTCAAGTGGCAAAAACTCTCCATTAGCGACATAAACAAGATAATCTAAGTGCACACTAAACAAGATACGAATATGCATGAACATTTCCTGGTGTTAACTTGAAAATAAGATGTATTGGTTTTATTTTTTTATTTAAGGTATTTAACGTGCACTCTTTGAACCAACTGATTATGTCAGCACATACAAATTTCTACGAGCGAGCGAGAAAAAGCCTACCATTTTTGCCGGGAGAGGTATTTTCACATAGCTTTCAGGGTTCTTTACATAGCCTACCACAATCGACATGTGTCCAACAGCTTTACCTCCCCTCCAAAGGAAATTGAGCTACGGATTTTTATCGCTCAAGAAAAATCCGTCAACCCCGTCTGTGTTTGAACCCACGAAAATTGGGTTCAGAGAATAGCACTTTACCCCCGATACCCCTGAGATCAACCAAATAAGACGTAAAAAAGTAAAACACATTGTGAATAAAAATCCTCTTATGGATTTGACCGTGTTCAAAGCTTATCCCCCCATATGAAACTGTATTCTGTTAGATATTTGTCTAGAATGTCTGTAAAAATAATAATCCATGAATAAGTTGTTTCCCTTTATTTTTACGTAATGTTTGTATTTTATAAAATTATTTATAGCATTAAAAATATTGTTTATATAAACTAGAATATCAAGCTAAGTCGTCGAATCATTATTTTTTAAATTATTCAGAAATAATGTTTTCCAAAGTATCCTATATAATAAGTAGAATCAGTGATATTCAGCTTTATTAGTTTGCTTTTAAATAATTAGAAACATTTTAAACTATACATCACTTACCCTTATTTCACCCTGATAGTTAGCAAAATTACCTTGCTTGGTTCCACTATGGATTAGTTTAGCTAGGGCTATAGTATAACCAGTCAAGGATGCTGCCTTTCAGCCTTTACGGAGTGTACCATTCATATCTAAATTCTTTGAAAGATGGACTATATATTTTCCAAATAAATTTCCATTTAAATGGAAATCACATCAGTAGTTTGCCTAATTGGTAGGATGGAAGGAGATGCGAGAAAAAACCAGTATTTTTGCAACTTTTATGACAAAACTTATTTGGCCAAAGTAAAAATAAAAATTGCTCCAGTTCAAATAAATAATTTAACTGCCTTCACTTGAATATCTGTCCAGGTGTTCTGGAATTTAATGACAACTTTATTCCTTCATTGAAAAGCTTTTAGATAACGCCGCAATGCTAATGACAGATATTCAGGAATTGTTGATATCAACATACTTAACGTTTGCACTGGAGCAATATTTTATTTATTTTGGCAAAAAAAAATGTTTTGCCATAAAAGCTGCAAAAACAGTGTCCTTTTCTCGCGTTCTTAAGTAGCCTGGAGACTATTTTTCTCCATCTCACACATCAGAGGACCTGGTATGTTACATTGCAAGTTTATTTTATTTTGATGAACGCTAAAATATTCATGTGGTTAATCAAAACAAATCATTTTTGTGGACATAGCTCCTGTTGTAGGATTTAATCTAAATTAAAATTGGATACCTACCGTTTTGGATTCCTTTTTTTAAATATATAATTCATAAGAATTCAAACAATGTACTAATCTGGCTAGGATCACACAGTTCATTCATAGCACAAAGAAAGATTAAAAAAATACTAATTAATATTTTAATATTCATCCCGCGTTCACTTTTTATAATAAAACTTGGGGTCTAGAGAGAGGAAAATAAAATGTTTCAGAAGTTTCTTAACAAGACTTTGGGATTTTTGAACTCTTTGCATTTGCAATAAGCCATCATTCACCCTCATGATTGTTTATGTCAGATTAAAAGATTACGCTCTTGTCAGGGGAACAAACGTTTAAGTCACAAGTAAAAGTTAAATTAAACATGTTAAATTGTTTTAAGGTTATATATGGTTTTATCTTGTAAGTTACAAATCTTCCCTTGCTTGTAATTAATGCTCTGTGAATCTATTTGAAGAGAGAAGGGGACCACTTTACTCTCCACATTTATATTTGTTATCGGTGGTCACGTAGCTTAAGGTGGCAGGCTCGCAATATACTGGGGCGTCGCTGATAAGGTAAAAAATATAGGGGGGGGAGGAGGGTGTCAATAGATTTACCCCAGTGGTAGGGAGTTTTTTCCAAGGTTGTTTATTACTGAAGATTTCCCATACCATCTCCACGCTAATGTGGGTACACTTCCACTAAACAACTTATTTCCTCCCTACCCATTGAATTACATTTTTAATGGCTTTAGTATTAAAAGTAATGATAAATAAATTTAAAAATATATTTTTTCAGCTCCTTCTCAGATAATTAAACAATTGAGAATGTGTGTAGCATTAAGGTGGAATGGAAAGGGACGCGAGAAAAATCCAGTGTTTTTGTAGTTTTTATGGAAAAATATTTTTTTTTGTCAAAATTAAAAAAATACTGCTCCAGTACAAATATAAAATTTAATTTTCTTCACATGGTGACCTCAACATTTCTTAAATATCTTTCAAGGGTGTTATGGATTTTAATGACAACTTTTTCTCTTTAATTAAAAAGTTTGTTAGATGATACCACCATGCTCATTACAGATATTCAGGAAAGGATGATACCAACATGCGGAGAAAATTAAATTTTATATCTGTACTGGAGCAATATTTTATTTATTTTGTCCAAAAAAAGTTTTGGCATAAAAACTACAAAAACACTGGACTTTTCTCGCGTCCCTTTCCATCCCACATTAGCAGTTTATCGGTGGGAACGTGGACTGTGATGTTCATATAGTTTAGTGTGCTGGTGATGGACAGATCAGAGTTCAAATCTCAGCTGGGTGTACTTAAGATCATTTAAAAAAAATTGTTTTCCGCTCTGCCTCTATCGAAATTCTGGTAAATTTAATTCTAATTTTACCTTCATCATTTCAATCCTATCAGTGTAGTTAAATAGGTATATATTAAAGTGGGTAGTAAGACAAATTAAAAAATAAGACTTATTGTTGTGATTTTGTTAACAATAGCTGAAAACAACTTATCATTCTTTGATTTTCAAATGTTCCAGAATATTTTCTTGGTTAAATATTAAAACGTTCACACGGGAATACGGACACGTGACAGAAAGTAGCTGTGCCCAAATACTTCTTTATTGAAGTCGAGATGTGGGTAGATTGCACTTGGATGAGTGACCTTACCAGCGACAACTCTATTTAGGGGTCATCCATAAACCTCGCGACTTTCTTTTTTCAAACTTTTAACTTCCTCCCACCTTACCCCCTCCAAGCAAACATTTAAGTCTAGCCCCTCACCCCTAATAATCTGTTTTACATCAATAGTGAAATATTAGGGATGCTTTTGGGACACCAAAGGAACTCGGATTTAATATTATTCATAATACGTTTTAAATCCTGATTATAAATGATTGTTTCAATATTAATATTTAAGTACGTAACACTGTGATTTACCTCCCCNCCCCCCATGTAACACCATGCAGATATGAGAGTCCCCACCCCCCTCTCAACAGTGTAACGCGGCTTATGGTTGGCAGCTTATAAGTTACATATGGATCTAAGCTTCTCACATACGGCTTACACTTTCACTTTATATTAGACTACTGAACATTTATTAACCTAATAAATATTTCAGATCGGTTGACGATCTGTGCATGCCACGTATAAAATATGTCTAGAAAAAAAATAATCCAAAAATTCTGTATCAAGTTTGTAAAACAAATAATTAGATACTGTGACAAATACGATTTAACATTCTTATAAACATTTTAATGAGCCATATTCTTTGGGTTGTAAACCTCATCGGAGGGTACGTGGACCAAAGGTGTAAATATTATCTAGCTTGACAGTCCCCAGGAGGTTAGGGTTCAAATCTGGACGAGGCTTATCGAGGGTGGATTTTTTCCTAACTAGTTTCCCCACCTTCTCTCCATGAAAATGCGGATACACTTCCTCTCAAGTGTAAATATAGGTAAGAATGTGTGGTAGGACACGTTGTATGAAATAACTGGAGATGTGTTTGTCTTGCCCCCAGACGCTCGCTGTATCATAAATCATATGGCTAGTAGCGTCCGATGTTTTGAACTAAGCCGGACTCGGGCTATCCATCTAAAATGTCTACATCCAGCGCTCTGTCTTAAAATATTAATATGTATTTGGCAGGTTTGGTTCGAGTCAATCTAATCTTGATGTCTGTGGAAGATGGGCGGGGAAACACGTCTCATAATACGAATAAAAAATATAATAAAAATGAAATATGAAATGTGCTTTCCAGTTCACAAGAAGTGTACAGCACTGTCCATCAGAATGTCTTAGACCTAATAGGAATTTGGAATATATTTCTATACGCAGATCTGTACCCCTACTTCTGTATTGACTGGTAACACGTTTTCATGGCTTGTTGGACGTAACAAAAAGACCATGGACCATGAAATGAAACGAATAATGGTAGTTGTGCGATTTGAAATGGTGACCTTAGATTAAATTTTGAAAATTTAAAGCTAAACCTCATTCGTTTGTTAACATAAGGGTATAGATTATTATTATTATTATTTAGCACCACGTCTTACTACCCGTTCGGGTTATACGCTTTAAGTACTAATTACGCTAATGGGTTAGGAATTGGGAAGATTGAATTAGAGGAAGCGAACCAGCATTTGCGTGGAGGGAGAGTGGAAAACCATTTAGGAAAAACCACCCCCATTTCACCCGACCGAGATTCGAACCTCGATCTCCCCGTCCTCGGCGGTCTAGCTCAACACGACTAGCGCGTTAGCCATCTGCGTCACCGAGGCGGGTATTCGTTTGTTAATATAAGGGTATAGAGAATCGGTGAGCAGGCAGACCAAAGATCAGGCTCATCTAGTAAACTTAAGGCTTGCTGATGAGGCAAAGGTCTGGATTTGAACCTTTTCCAGGAATTTTAGGGTTTTTGATTTGTATAATTGATTTCCAATTATTTATACACATCTATTTCTTATACATTATAGCCTACCTTCTTCATCTATAGATATTGAGGGCTGTTAAATGCATAAACCATAGACGGGTAGTAATACGTGGTGTTTTTTAAAATAAAAAATAAGGAGACAATGGAGACAGTTTAATACATGGAGAAAATGCAGCCAACTTTGCTTTGGGGAAGATTAGTTAACCTTTTAGGAAAACCCATTTCCATTCCACCCGGCTGGGAGTCAAACTCCAACCTCCCCGCTAACGGCAAAATATATTGGACGAGCATTGGCGTTTAGGCAAAGTACACATTAGTGTATATATATGCTAACTAAGGTCAAATGGTTTGATTAAAACATAGTAAAGAAATAATAATGACTTTAATAAAACAAATCAGGCTTAACAGATTGAAAAAGGATTTATAGGTAAAATAACTCTTCGTTTACAAATAATCGCATTAAAACCGTTTATTTTGCAAATTCGTGTTTGTTAAAATCTAACTAATAAAGTTAAAGAATATGGAACTTTCACATACAGATAACAGACCAAATAAAGAAATAATACTTTCCAACTAAAACGATTTTTCTTTTCTATTTCATGACGATAGTATTGCTTTTCTCTTTTTTTGCATTGTGCTTATGTCAATCTAATAAAAATAATAAAACCTTTGAAATAAACATTTAACTCTTACATATTATTTTCAAATATAAATATATTTTTGCACTTTTGAGGAAAGATTATTTCTTGTAGTCGAGTAGAAGTCTTTCAGTTTTGTTTAAGACTCTTCTTAGTTAGATGAGCTTTCTTTGCCACACTAAATGGAGTAGATATTAATGTGAATGTAAGTTTAAAATCTAACAGTGCAACATCTTCACATTATTATTCTGTCTAAAAAAGTGACGTGAAATAAGTAGTTCCAGTATTTGATATGATATAGACTATTACCGAGATTAAATATTTTATAATGAAAGACAATTCATAGTATTTTATTTCCAATTAAAATATTTTGTTTGCCTTTTATAGTATTTATAACTAACACAATATTTTAAATACTTTTAAGTAGTCTTTTTCGCTTATTAATTATTATAAATAACAATTTGGGTCAAGAAATATTAAAGACAACACATTGACTCTGAAATGACATTTAAAATATCTGAATGTGTTGCTAGAGGAATTTTTTAGAACCATTCGTACTATTTGACTCTTGGTTATTCAAAGGCACAATTCGAGAATGTTGCTAGTTTATAAAACATATGCCATCTTTTTTCAGAGTAAAGTAATATTTACCTGTTTTGGTTTAGTAATAACTTCTTACACATTATTTTCTTAACAAATATAACCTCAAAAACATTTTAGATGATTAATTAAATGCAGATTCTCTGATATTTGAAACGCTACATTTATACGTAAATTAACAGCATGGAATTTGTTTTATATTTAAGAGTAGTTTCACGTGTTTTGTCATTTCAATATTTGGGTCATTAATACTAATTTTCCTCTTTGTTCCAGGTAGATGCAATCTTATGAGTTCAAATATGTAGTGAGCTGAAGAAAACAAGATTGTGTTGGTTCAAAGACTACTACTTGCCACCATTTTGGTTCATCTAAATCATCAACTAACTTAACCTAAGATATCATGTATAATATCACACAGTCAATCCAAGCATTAGGAATCAAAATACACGAGTCATAGTATGAACCGATACTACAATATTAAATTAATTGGCCTAGGTCCCCAATATTGGGGACTGCTCATTGGAATATTGGAATCATTAGTAAGGTAGATAAATATATCCCCATTTTTAAAAACAGTTGTCAAAATAATGTTTTTACTGCCAAGCTAACTAAACTAAATAAACAATCGCTGCCTTGAATAAGTAGCTACTATGATTAGGTTATACTTGATGTTGAGGTACACTTACAATATCATTTAATTTATAAACTAGCTCAAGCTATACAGAAAACATAATATTATACATTATAGATACAAAGAAAGGAGATATAATATTGGTTTATAGCAGACTTTCTAAAAACATTCAATTATTTGAAATACTACGAGGTATCAAACCAAAGACTTCTAGAAACGAATTATGATTTCTAATTTTCAACTATTCAATAATAATTTCTTCCAACACCTTAGATCAGTCGATAGTGTGTGTGTGTGTGTGTGTCTAAAGATCTAAGAGTCTCGGGCCCAATCTCCGGCATGACCAAGAAATTTATCATTGGTGAAATGTGGGTTTCCCCCCCTTTTTACATTGATAAATTAACGGATGTGGGCTGGCTGTTGTGTCTGTTCTAGATCTAAGCTAGGTTATAAGTTGTGTACTCATATAATCAGTTGATTCAGACAGTGCATGTTACCTACTTCAAATAAATAAATACTCTCTTTAAGTCAAATTATAGTCGTAGAATAGATTGATTAGAAATACCCTTAGTTTATTATTACACATTGACTTTATTTGTTGGTATTTTAATCCATTAATAGAGCAATGGGCTGACTACATTATATCAACTAGCTGTGTAAATTGCTAGTAGTGCTTGATACTTTATTTTACCTTACGACTTACAAAGATAAGCTAAGTATCTACTTTAGGTTTGAACGACCTCATCCTACAAATATTAATTATATAAAATAAATATAAAGTTTTTAATTGCTATGTTTACATAAATGTTTTATTGTAAATAAACCTTTTGTATACTAAAATATATTCAGTTCAAATCCAACTATGAATTTTTACAGTATATTTAACTATTGAGAGTAATAATTAATTTTAAAAATAACAAATGTGTAAATATATTATGTAATATTATTGATATAAAATAATTAGTATGTGATATTTAATCTATAAAGCTAAACATACCTGTATATTTGGATGATGAAATGTATAAAAAAAATTAGGAAATTTATCTAGAAGTATGTGATTACAGAAATCATTTAAGTCTTTTTTAAACTTCAATAACATGATTCTCGGGAATCAAAGCCAGGAACATTGCATTAAATCTATACAAGGAACTAGAAATGGTAGTATATTTAATGCAATAAGGGTTATTATATATTATTTTAAATTATGTTCTTCTTTGAATCAAAAATTACATCATTTAACTTTTTGTAAATAATTTTTTCCCATAAGTGCAATTATTAGGGAATGTGTCGATTAATCAAGCTTATAGTTGTACAATCATGTCCAATATTCATTCTCTCATGATTGAATTAGGTGTAAAATGACTCTTCACCTATAAGTTAGCCACTGTTTTAGAATTGTTTCTAAAAACTTTAAATTAAGCTAAACAAAAAGTCACGGTTTCACATTTAAAAAACAAAGGAAATATTTATTAATAAGAGTGTACGCAAGTGGTTTGAAAAAATAAAAGTGAAACCAGTCCTAATATAATTAGAGGATTAACTATTAGTTTACGAGCTTGAGTAAACAATACTTGCCATATTTATCTTTAAATTATACTCCATTATTTTTGAGGTTCAAGCATAAAAGTTCAAGGTAAAGTGTTTTTAGTATCATCGTGTGAAAATACTCAAAACACAATTTTTGCGGTGCTTTTATCTTAACATTCATTTACTTGTTATTTTCACGACTATATTTATTTATCTTCATGTTTTTTTTTAGATTTAATTTTTATTTATATAATACTCTCATAAAGAATTCAAGCTGTGTAGGCTATGAGCTTTAAAGAAATAATAATAAGATAAAAAAAATGAAGTGTTATATATTGTAGAATGGTTATTACTGTTAATTCCACAGGTAGTGACTTATTTATGGCCAGTTTCTAACAGACCATGGAATCTAGTGTATGCCTCGTGGAATTAAGAGAGGAGGGAGGTAAGCCATCCATCCATCCATGGCAGAACCTTCTTACCTCCCCTCGCCTCCTGGTC
>CABFVX010002631.1:31576-59296 GCA_902151425.1 Timema shepardi | reverse complement strand
GTTGAGCAGTGCAGTGTACAGCAATGAGCAGACAAATACTAGAGTATACATTATCCTCTGAAAGCAGAATGATGAAAGGTTGAGCAGTGCAGTGTACAGCAATGAGCAGACAAATACTAGAGTATACATTATCCTCTGAAAGCAGAATGATGAAAGGTTGAGCCGTGCAGTGTACAGCAGTGAGCAGGTGGATGAAAAGGTGGAGCTTTGTATGTATATGAAGGAGTGTGGGGGAGTGATTATATAAATGGAGAATGGACGCTACAATGGAAACTTGCCAAAATAGAGTATACCTTCTTCGTTAATATTATTTTACATTAACCTCACAATAACTGTTCTTATTTGAGCAAACATTATTGAATAAAGACTATAACAGCGTTTATTATTGGTCGCATGGTCTAAGGCGCAACTCTCACAACGGACTAAACTGCCGGTGACGGGGAGATCGTGGATTGAGCTCAGTCCGGTGTACTGAGGGTGGTTTTCCCTCGTTATTTAAAAGCAAATGCGGGTACAATTTCTCTAACTCCAACCTTCCTCATTCTTAGCACATTAGCGTAGTTAGTACATAAAGCGAATAGTCCGAATATGTGTTAAAATATATTATAGGCCTATATAAGTAGTGGCAACTCTAAAGAACGTATAACAAATTATTATTATTATTATTATTAGCAACTTAAGGGTTGTACGCACTTACGCTAATGTGTAATGCTAGTGGTGATTGTGAGATGAAATGGAGGACCTACAGTTTAACGTGGAATCCGAACCACGGTGGAGGCCTGGCATTCCCCCACATTCACAATCTGTGATTAATACACGTCTTGTCAGAGGTGAAGGAAGGGTTTGGTATTCAGATAAATCTGTGCCGGGACCGAGGATTGAATCCCGGACCCCAGCACAGAAGTCTGACGCCTTACCCCTAGACCGCCAGGTCACCGATATAACAAAACAAACAACTGTTAAGAGCAGTTAGAAGTGTAAATTATCTATGAGGGCTCATTACTTCTTAAATATTATGGAACTGAAATCAACTTTACCTAAATTTGCATGGTATGTTCCATACTGTACTAAAAAAGAGAAACAATATAATTTATGTTAAGAGTGAAGATTACCTTATTAACCTAATCGAACATAAACTTTCTAGTGTATCGTTGCAATGCTGGCTACAAGTTATTTCGCTAAAATAATTGATTCGAAGCTTTTCATTGGATACATTTTGTCCGCCATGTCCCTCCTGGTGCAGGTCCTAAGGTGAAGGTAGGGGATAAAGGTGGAAGAAGGTGTCTGACGTCAGCATATATGGCTTGGGTCCAATTCTAGGTAAATCTATCTAGGTGTAACTCTTATATCACGTTTTTTACACAGGCGAGCTTAGAGTGTTTATTTAGAAACGTGAGTTGAAGTTATAGGAAAACTTTCATTCTATCTTATTCCTGTGATTGAGATCTATAGAATTAGCCATTTACCATAATCATACCACATGCCAAAGTACCACAATTTCTAACTAAATATTAAAATTCCATTTGGAATCGTATAAATAAATAGTTTGTATATACAAATATAGCATATTTTCTTATAAATAAAAACATGGCAAAACAAATTACAAGTATATTTTTTCTCAAAGGCTTAAGGTAGGATAGAAGGGGATCAAAAGCTAAGGCTAGTATTTTTTTTAGTTTATATAGGTAGCATTATTCTCTAAACAATACATAAATTATTGCTTATTATATATGTTCAGTTTAATTTCCCACATATAATTATAACCATATTTCTTGAATATTTGTCAGGGCACAGTGGAATTTATTTTTGTATAAAAACTGCAAAAAGACTGGATTTAACTTACATTCCCTTCCATACCAACGTAACATTAAGGAATACATGTGGGTAGGGATGAGTCGGTAAGCTTATATGAAGTGCACCTGCATCAAAGGGGAAAAAGGTTAAGAAAATCAAAGTGAATCAGTTGAACCCCAACCTCCTGGCCTTTGACAGTCAAATTTATTGATAGTCTAACGTCTAACACCACACAGCCACTGGTGTTGATGTTAAGATGGTATAGCATAGGCTTATTCTTATATTTCTTAATTGTTAATCAAAATTGAATACACACTGATCATTCTAAACCGACGTTTGGCAAAACTGTGGTTAATTTAAAAATGTGCACGGTTGTTTGGCGATAGTCAGTTGTTGAAAGAGAAGCCGACAGTTTGATGAGGTTTCCTGTCATAGTTTCCTTGAAATGAAACTTGGTGAAGTTACAAACCTGGGTTGATTTTGCCTCAAGACATATTATTTTCTAAGCTTATCAAAACATCTGTTACAGTCGTGTCAAAACGTTAGGATGTTTTCACAATGAAGACAAATAGAAAATGCTTGATAGTTAAAATTAGCTTCAACCTCTAGCCATAGCATCACAATCATATCTAGAATCCAACAAGTTGACTCAGTTGGTAGCGTGTCTGTCTACTAAGCTAAGGGTCTCGGGTTCAATTCAAGACATGGCCGAAAAATATATCATTGGTAGAATGTGGGTTTACCCTTTCAAAGTGATGGATTGATGGCTGGGGAGTGGATGTTAATAATAATATTTAGCACCGCGTCTTACTACCCGTTCGGGCTATACGCTTTTAAGTACTAATTAATCTAATGGATTAGGAATTGGGAAGGTTGAATTAGAGGAAGTGAACCCACATTTGCGTGGAGGGAGAGTGGAAAACCATTTAGGAAAAACCACCCCCAGTTCACCCGAACGAGATTCGAACCTCGATCTTCCCGTCCTTAGCAGTCGAGCTCAACACGACAAGCGCGTTAGCCAACTACGTCACCGAGGCGGGTCGGGCAGTGGATGTTGTGCCTGCTCTAGTTGTAAGTTAGATTATAAGACATATTAAGTCACGACATTCCTACTAAGCCGGTAGTGGAAAGTATGGGTTGAATATAAAAACTGACCCAGCCCACAGGCTGGTAACAGTAATGGATGTTAAGTAAAAAGTTAGGTCTAGAAATAATAAAAACAAAGTACACTTTGAGCTATGAATTATGTAATTGTGTGATTGCAAATTTTTTGAGCCATTTAAGAAAAAGCACCTTGAGTAGACCTGACCGGAATTCGAACATCAATCTCCCAGTCATCTGAAGGCCAGTCCAACATGAGTGTGACGCCTCAGACAATTCGACCACAGAAGCGTATTTCATTCTATTAGTACTATAAATTAACTATCATGGTGTTATCTGTGTCAATGTTTTAACTTGTTTCATGTAATTTATGATTGTCAGTATATATATATTTCTCCTCTTTAATTTGTTTAATCATTTCCAATCTATGACAATTTCTTTATCACTACTATACACAATTTTGTAAATATAATTTAATAAACTTCACTTTTAATTTTCATATTAAATAAAACTTCTTACTTCAACATATTTTTAGAATGTTTTATAAAAAAACTTCTCATTAAATTAGTTCAACAATCATGTATTGAAATACATTTGACCTTTTAAACGAACTTGTAATAATACTCATTTGATGACTTCAAAACATAAGTATTAACAGTCACTTGACTACTTCGATAAATATGTATTAACATTTATTTGAAGAATTCAACAAACATTCGTCCATACCCGTTAGACTTACTCAACGTACCTATACTGACACTCGTTTGTTCACTTAAACAACCATGAATCGCCATTGTTTGATAACTTCAACAGAGATAATGCTGACATTCAATTGACTACTTCAACAGACATATGCTAACAGCAATTCTGCTACTTAAACAGTCATGCTGATAGCTATTTTAACTACTTCAAAAGACACATGCTTACTCCCATTTGACTACTTCAGCAGTCGTATACTGACATCCATTTGATTACTTCAACAGCCATTTGACTAAATCAACATATATATATATATATATATATATATACTGCCAGACATTTGACTACTTCAACAGACATATATTGATAGATATTTCAACTACTTCAACAGATACCTATATACTTACTCCCCTTTGACTACTTCAGCAGTCATATACTGTCAGCCATTTGACTACTTCAACAGACATATGATGATAGCCATTTGACTACTTTAATGGACATATACTGACAGACTTTTAACTATTTTAACAGACACATACTACAACCATTTGACCAATTTAACAGACATATGCTTATAGCCATTTGACTACTTCAACAGATAAATGCTGATAGCCATTTGACTACTTTAACGGACATATACTAACAGCCATTTTACAACTTTAACAGACATATCCTGATAGCAATTTGACTAATTTAACAGACATATACTGACAGACAGCCATTTGACTAAATTAACCGACTTGTATTTATACCCACTGAAACATCTGATACCAAGGTATTCAATACAAATAAGCTGGGATAAATAAATCGTTTAAAAAGTTGTTGTTTTTACGAAAACTTTATTAACCCCAAATCAGAGCACGAAGTTCATTAAGTTGCTTTTGGGTAGCTCTAAATTTATATTTAATATAAAATATTGGTAAACGTAGAAACTGTGTGTAACATACATGCAGAATTGCTCAGTCATAGTATATTGACATTATATCGTTTCTAATATACATGAGATCATTTAGTGAAGGACTAAGAGCTTTATTGCATAGTTCCGCTACTAAATACAACTGCATCAACTGCGCGCAGCGCCACATGTTCCAAGTTCACACCCTGTTTGCAAGCTACTATAAATATTATCTTTTTGTATGTTATTATTTAAATTGAAGAATGACACCTAGACACGGCAATCGAACCCGGGACCTTTGGCTCAGTACGCCAATGTTATAACCACTGAGTTATTCAGGAGTATTTCCGTGCGCAGGGGTATTCTTCACTCATATTTTAAGTAATTTAGATGCGGCTTTAGCAGTACTACAGTGGGGATGTAGGGTACGCGAGAAAAGGCCAGTGTTTTTGCAGTTTTTTTTATAGCAAATCTATTTTTTTGGGCACCATAAATAAAATATTGCTTCAGTAGAAACATAGAGTGTAATTTTCTTCACATGGTCATATTAACAGTTGTTGACTATTTGTAATGAGCATAGCGGCATTAGATGACAACTTTTTAAACGAAGAGAAAAAGTTGTAATTACATTCTAGAACAGCCTTGAAGATATTCAAGAACTGCCGGTATCCACATGTGAAGAATATTAAATTCTATAAACCTACTGGATAATTAGTTGATTTATTTTGACCAATCAAATGTTTTGCTATAAAAACTGCAAAAAACGCTAATATCTGGAATGTATGTGAAAAGGAAAAATTGGTAGGCCCGTTCACTCTTGCTCATAGAAATTCCTATGAGCTGATATAATCAGTCGGTTTAAAATGTGGGCGTTAAATACCTCAAAGAAATGAAAATAAAAAACAACAAACTAGCTTGGCTATTTAATCTATCTTTTTGAATTTGTTTCACCCACACCAACAGTCACATAGACAAAGGTGTCGGTCTCAACTTGTCCGGTGGTGAAGATGTCGTACTATAATCTCGGACAGGAATTCTGTGGTATTTTTCCCTAAATAGTTTTCCACTACGCCTCCACAACACAGGTATATCTTTTTATCTACCTCAGTGTGAATATGCTTCTAGCCTGGACAGGAAGTAAGACGTGAATATCAGATTTTATTTTTGGAATTTTGGGGTCATTGTGACTTTCCTACTGAATTCTAACTTCCTCATCACCAGCCCATTATGTAAAAATATATATTAGAATTCAGTAGAATCCACCATTTGACGAACCCAAATCTCCAATTTACCTTCGAATCCCAAATCTCAAATCCGAGTTTAGGAAGAAAAAAAATTATGAACACAATATGTAATATAAATATAATAGAATAGGCCCTAGTATAAAATAGAAATAGTAGCCAAACTGTTAACATTATTTCTTATAATACATTCATTATAACAATCACATATCCAGTTAGGTGATGGGTGGCCTGGTGGTCTAGGGGTAAGGTGTCAGACTTCTATGCTGGCGGCCGGGGTTCAATCCTCGGTCCCGGCAAAGATTTATCTGATTACCAAACCCTTCCTTCACCTCTGACAAGACATCTTGTGAATGTGAGGAATGACAGGCCTCCACCGTGGTTCTGATCCCACGTTAAACTGTCGGTCCTTCATTTCATCTCACAATCACCCTACCATTGCACATTAGCGTAAGTGCGTATAACCCGAACGGGTAGTAAGACGAGGTGCTAATAATAATAATAATAATAATAATAATAATAATAATAATAATAATAATAATAATAATAATAATAATAGTTAAGTGTTAAATTACTGGTCTGGGGCCTGGTTGTTAATTTCATTCTATTGATTGATATTTAATTCTGAGCCACCAATGAGCAGTATTAGAGCTCTAAAACAAATTTAGCTTGAACAATTTAAAAACAATTTTTTCTCTAAGGATATTAGTATTTGATCCGAATTTTTCTCGAATCTTCGAATCTCGAATATCCTTAAGGGTTAAAGGGATTTGATGATTTGACGGTCCATCCCTTATATATATGGATAACCCAGATGGGTAGTAAGACGCAATACCCACACGCAAAAAAAGTGAAGAAATAATTACTTATTGGTGTTTTATTTCATTATCCATTTTAGAAATGTGCCATCATTATTACAGTCGAATTTTCATAGAAAGAGTATTTAAAAAAATACAAGTTATCTATTTTCTTGCGGATAGCATTGGTAACATTTTACTATTTAGTTAATCCTATTTTCTAGGTCCTATTGATAATACCTATCAAACTTATCAGCTGCAGATAACATGAATTTACGTATGCATGTGTGAAAGATTTAGTTTATTTTCTAAATGTCAAATCAAGCCATTACTATGAACATTGCGTTGTATATTGTTAATAGATTTATTTTCATTTTCAAGATACAACCATAATCATAAATTGTAAAATATAATGGTATGGTGCACCACAGATACTTTCTTACGCTTTCTAAATTATACTTAGAACTCGTAAGATATGTGAAACAAAATTATATACATTGCCATAGAAACACGAGAAAAAAGAACATCGCATTTCTCCAAAGGGCATACATACAATAAGACCCTGTTACAGAAACATATTTATTGTTCTGTACAATTTCTGAAAACTCTATTAAAAAAAAAAATTGCCTGTAACTGAAAAAATATTGATTTTATGAAATATACTTTCAAATAAAAGTTGTTTATATCCAAGCATCCTAAAACCATACAAAGATAATCTTTTATTAAATATCTCAAAGATATGTTGGGATATGATCGAAACTGGACATTTCCGCGTATGTTTCCTAAATTATCCTCAAGGTCATTTTCATGAAAAAAAGATGCATTATTTCGTTTGTCGTGTTAAATAGTTTCTACATATAAATTTTGATCAAAACCATTGAAGCCGATTTTGAGAAAATATCTATATGAACTTAATTCCAGGGTTTACAAAGTACCTTTTATAGATATTTTGATGAATACATACCAAATTGAATACACTTCCTCTTTCTAGATCTGGGTGTGGCCAACCCTGTCGCCAATCGCCACAAGTGGCGAATTGGCCATAGAATTGTGGCTGTTAGCTCTCACAGTAAAATAAACTTTTCCCTGACGGCGTGTGATGATTGTAACTTGATATTTGCTGCATATAATTGGAAGAATTCCTCTTTATGAATGAGTCATTGACGTAACACTGCCATCCAATACTCCTCTTCACTCCCTTTACAGACACTTGGTTTCACATTTGCCTTCAAACAAAAAAAAAATGTCAAAAATTAGCACTGAATTGTCTTAAACTTTCAATTTGAACTGTTTTAAACTTTTGCGTCCGAGGCAGTTGTAACTAACTTGTTGTCAAAGTGCACATGTTTTTAATAAACTGTTTCAAACAGTTTATGTAGTTTTGTTCTAGATGTAGGTAGGTTTTTATACCGAGTTTGGTCAAAGTTCGTCTACTAGTCCCAAAGAATCGTGAGACACACACAACACTTAGGGCGACCAAATACTGCTTGAAGTTGGCAGTCAACGACGCAATTAATCATTGTTATGAGAGCCATTGTGCCTTCGAGTGTCAAGATTATGTAGATAATGCCCACCCTTTGTGAATATATTGTTTCATCTCATATTTATGGCTAATTAACTTAGCAAGATTTACTGATAGTGGTTTTGAACAACAGTGTTTCGTATTTCTTAAGCTTATGAAAACCGGAATAGTTTATTTTTAAAAGATAGCGACAAGTAATTAAAACATGAACTGTTCATTTAGTTTTTTAACACTTTATTTAATCCTAGTGAAACCATGAATGGTGGAATTTCTAAATTACAAGACCTAACAATAAACATCAAGTCTAAGTGTAGCCTATTGATACATATTCTAATAGTCTTGTTTAACATAGTAACAAATTAAGATTTCCCTACAAATGATTAAGAATTATTTGATAAGTTTTTAATCAAAATGTATTCATACGAAACACTTATATCCAATAACTACTCGTACCGTTAGTCACGTGGAACTCACAATATATTGTATTATATGTGAGAGTAGGTTGAGACTTAAACCTCGGTCTAGAACATTGGCGGTGTCTTTCCACAGTTGTATTATTAATTAACTTTTATCATTCTCTCTGCACTCTAATGAGGATATATTTCTTCTAGGCTTCTTACTCAATACCTCCCCCTTAAGGTAAGTAATTAGCATTAGGTTTGAATTTACTGTACCTAATAATGAAATATTCTCTAAATTGAAAAGTGACAACTGAACATGGGAATCGAACCCAATACCTTTGGTTTAGTAAGCCAATGCTCTAAACACCAAGATATCCATGAATCAATTCAAATAATACGATAGCTATATGCTGCTACAACCGTAATTGACTAATATAATAGCCTAACTATTTAATCCATCATACTAATTAAATATTATTTTAGAGGTGTAGGAAGTTTCGAACTGTCGAAGGTCAAATCTTCTTCACTTCTACTACGACACCCAAACCGAAAAAAGAAGAAACTTTTATATCGTTAATAATACATATGTATAAAATATATAATTTTTGAAAAACATTTAAAATGCTTGGTAAAGAACGTTTAAGAATATTAAGAAAAATAAAATTCAATTTTAAGTTAATTTAAGTTGGACAAATTGTACTAGTTTGACGTGAAAGAAACATAAATATTATATATATTTGCACAATATTTAAGTTATATTTGTAAAACATTTGGTAATAATAATTACAAGTTATGATAAATTATAATTTGGCCTATGAATATGTTGAAATTGTAACAAACTTCTAAAAATTAGGTAAGTACATTTTAAAATGTATACATTTGAGTCAATTACACTTAAAACTAAGTTAAAATAATCAAAGGATAATATGACTAGGAATATATTGAAATTTAATGTATCACGCTTGAGAAATGACAGAAACGGTATCAAATTTGAAAAGTAAAAATTGGATTTATTTCTTAGCTGTAGTTCCCTGTTCCTTGATTTCTGGCTGAATGCGCTGCACAGTTATTTTGACATGTTTCAATGCACCAGAGGCATCATCCTCAGGTCTGATGAGAAAGAAAGAACACACAGAATGAAATTGATGGTTCAGACACAATGCGCCAGCCAATGTGGTATAACATAAAACCAATGAAGGTTAATAAATCAAAATGTTGAAAATATAAATAATTATGAAATATATTTACCAGAAATTAGAACTATGTGCTTGCCACTACATGGGATACTCAAATGCCGACTTTGGAGAAGGAGGAAGAGACAAGGTGATATTTGCCCAACTAAAAATTGCCTACGAGGGGCATAGTGACATTTTATCCCCCATCCCGCGCCTCATATTCCCCACATCTGCATTTTATTCGTGTGTGCAACAATTTGTTGACAAATGTGTTACAAGATACGAATGTTTCTGGGTTTTTAATCATAATTTGTATTTTGAACAGTTTAGGGAATCTTCCTTGCGAGTAGCCTAACACTTGGAAGTTGGCTGGTTTGCTCATATATAGCTGTGGTGTACGTTCGCGAACAGAACAATCTCAAAGTGCCATAAATCGAATGCTGCTATCCGGTAATATCAGGGTATCGACTCAGCAGTTTATAATCTATTGTATTAGTTTAACAAGCACCCCGAGCGCTTAAGTCACTGTCCAAATCCCCACTACGGGAGTTTCCTATTTACTCTACTTTCCATTGTCAATGTTGTGCGGTGTCCGAGTCAGTCAGTTTTAAGTTTTCTCGTTGTTGAGTCGGGATTAATAGGATATATAAATTATCATTACGTTTATTTATAATTCTTTTTGTTAAAATTCCCAAATTCCCGAAACAAAGTACAAATTTGGGATTAAAATTAAAATTAATGAAGTGTAAGAGAGTCCACATTCCGAAAACGGCGCCAGTTAGGTGCCAGTTAGTCACACCTCCTAATAAAAAAATCTAAAGTCGGCGCCACAGAAATAATCTATTTTTAAAAGTACAGAAGGAAGGAATTGAACCCTGAAACTTTCCCCAGAAAAAAATACACAGGTTCTGTTTGCGTGTGCAAAGCCCCCCTATCTGGCTAATGCAAAGTGAAGTCAAAGTGGACATGCGAACATCCACAGACAAAACCAAACTTCACTCGGCATTAAAGTCTTCATTGAACGTTGGACATGACGGCGGGAGAGGGTAGGGGTGATTGTGTCACGTGACGGTGGGTGCGTCACTCACTGCACGTCACGGCTTCATCGCCACCCCGTAGTGAGAATAAGGGGTAGTTTTTCAACAGCTTCAAGAGTGAGGGGAAGAGGGGGGGATCGAAGTTATTTATATGATCGACAGTTCAGGGATAATTATACTTGGGGGGGAAGGGTTGACCGACAGAAGAAATTACGATGGTAAATGTGGGACTTTCTCCCTTTTTTAAACGGTTCAAACAACTTGCTTAAATTTTAATGATTCAACTGTCACTCAAAGGAAACAAGTAAATCGCAGGAAGTAGGGTTGCCCTAAATCGTCTAATAAGTGCAGTAAAGTGTTTTACTACATTATACTTTGTTTATAGTATTAATAATAACAGAGTGCACTATTGTAAATTGCTTTCTATACCCTTTAAACCTATTATTCATACCTCTACCAATATACCAATACAGCCGCGCCCATAAAAATAGTGTAACGGACGTTTATTGAATGTAATAGAGTTTAATCACAGCCGGGGCTAGTAGAGATTGGTTTATCCATAACAATTTGGGTTTCCCATTCTCTCCCCCAATGAATTCTGGTCCATTTCCCTACCACTTTTTAAACCCTGAAAAGCGATAAGGAGTAAGAAATATCAGATCATATTCTTCTTGCCGGCTGGTTGGTAATCTTAAAGTCTAAATGTCCTGGTTTGAACCTTTCTGATAACTTATTATTTTATAATAACGGAAATGGCTAAAAATTAAGAAAAATAAACTATTTAGTGTAAATTTAATGAAGAAATCCCACCAAGGGAAGGAGGAAAAATGTGGGAAGAATCCAATCCACAAAGGTGACATCGTCTTCCTTTCTTCTGGCTTCAATAGTAGAAGTAGTCAAACACATATTATTTACACACTAATTTTAACACACATTATGTAATATTTATACATTATTGCTTTTATTAAACAAAAAGAGAAGACGGAATACACTTTACACAAACACTGAATTATTTAATTTAAAAATCAAAATCGAATAATTCAGTGATTGTGTAAAATATATTCCCTCTTTTCTTCTTGTTTAGTAAAGGTAACAATGTCTAAATATTACTCAGTTTTTGTTAAAATTAGTGTGTATATAATATGTGTTTGACTACTACTATAGAATATAAAAGAAAGGAAGATGTCACCTTTGTGTATTGGATTCTTCCCCCATTTTTCCTCTTCCTCTAGGTGGGCTGTCTTCATTAAATTCACACTCCATCGTTTATTTTTCCTTTTTCTTTATTTTTTTTATCAATATACATTATTATACATTTATTTAGTCATTGAGCCACCTTATTTTTAATACCTCGGTATATTGGTTGTATGTATTTGGTTCTGCAGAACAGAAAAAATCATTTACGGAGCCAGATTCGGGTATATTATAATGAGTTTGCTTGTCTATGTTAAATTTGTTACCAGGATTAGCGCAGATTAAAAAATAGGTTTAGAAATTAAAAATTAAACTTTTATTCCATTACAACTATTATCTCTAATTTCGGAAAATTAAAATCGTTCGGATTGGTAGTTTCAATACAAAAATAATTTTTTAATATCTTATTACCGGTGGATATTAGGATGATAAATTAATATAAATGGACCGGCATTTGGGCGAAGAGATAAAGTGACAAACTTTGCGTGGTAAAAAAAACCCATTAAGTGAACCTACCCCACGCACGAACCTAGATCTATCCGTCCCCAACAAACCATTATATCGTGAGCTTGACGCCTTATATCGTGCTACCATAGTAGATGGTAACATAAAAATAATTAATTATTGGTCTATGTTTTGTGCATGTAAAATATTTGAAATTTGAAAATTAATTTATAATATTTATTCG
Source organism: Timema shepardi (assembly GCA_902151425.1). Taxonomy (NCBI): domain Eukaryota; kingdom Metazoa; phylum Arthropoda; class Insecta; order Phasmatodea; family Timematidae; genus Timema; species Timema shepardi. The sequence continues at coordinate 46,752 of CABFVX010002631.1, read as the reverse complement.
CATCAGTGGTAATGTGGTATTAGACGTTAGATTACATGTAACACAAAACAGTTGTGAACTGTAAAATTGTGGTTCATATCCCGATGGAGTGTCTTGGAGGTATTTTACACACTATTATTGTGGTTTACCTATAATCTCCACATGCTAACGCGTGTAAGTCTACTCTAAGCTACCCACCTTAAAATTTAATATTAAAAGAAGCACTTATACGTGGTAAGGCATTCAATCCATAAAGTTAATACCTAAGACACCATTTCTATTTTTTTTATTTTTTTTTATTTAAAAAGAGTGAATGTTTTATGCCTAGACACTAGACAAAAAACACCACACCATCGTAATGGCAGTAAGTCACGGCATTCTTATAAATAAAACCAAGAAAGCACGGGTGGGTGTGAATGGTAGGCCGAGGGAAATCCTGCCAGACTGGCTTCAGAAACGTTAGTGGTGTTAGCCATCTATCACTGACAGCTTGATAACTTAAAAGGGCCATAGGCCATTGCTTGCTTGCTTTTTAAAAAAAAAATATTATACACAATATTTTACTCTTTATTTTCTTCAGTGTGACAAGGTAATTGTGTACATACTTCATAGTGCGAAGACGTCTGTACCTGGTGGGCGATCGAGAAACCAAGGAGAGTATCGTGTTTACCTGGTCGTACCACCCATCCGGGAGATAGATGCATATTTACACTAGCTTGGTAGATATGAAGAGTTTGAAGAAAACGTGCCTGCATTCGCGTAGAGGTAGAGAGTAAAACCATTCAGGGAAAATACACTCAATTGACCCAACTGGGACTTAAGCCCCGATTTCTCAGTTCCCGGAAATAAAGTATATCGCGATAGTGACGTCTTAAACCACGCGACCCCCGAGGCTGATGCCAAGTAGAGCTACCACGTGGCTTGGAATGAATGCAGCCTATAGTGGGATTATAGTATAAAGAAACTTTAAGACAATTAAAACCCTTTTTTTAGTCAATGCTAATTTTTTTGTTCTATTTTAATAGTGACATTTTGTAGATATTGAGAATATCTCTCAAAAGTGACTGCTGACTGATCACGTGAATTGGCGTAAAACGTACCCCGTGCGATGAACTGATAATTAGCTAGTAGTATATAAAAACAAAGGTAAACTTTTATGTTATTATTAAGAGAAACAAAATATTACATATTGTTAAAATAAGGTACTACTCAATAATACTTATTTAATACAAGAAACGTAGGATTATTTCTTCTCATAAATTGATAGTTTAATTTTAAGATAATCTCAATTATCTAAAACCCCTCCAAAACTGTAATTAAAACAACGCCACTGTTAGTAATTGAACTCATATAACTGCGCCAGTGGACATACAGTTCTGGTATTCTGGCGGCGAGGGTCGTAGTTCAAGTACTGGCCAGGTGTACTGAGGGTTATCTTACTCTCCATTCTCCCAAACATATCATAAGGCCAGCCTTTTTAAATTTCATATGCGAGTTATCTTTCTCCACCTCATCTTAGTATCCGTCGGGGCATAATATAGGTGAGGGCAAAGCTACTTTTTGTTGTTGTTGATTGAATAAATGGGGATAAGATTTCAAAACATGACAACGAATATTATACTGTACTTTAAAGATATTTGCTAGGAATTATTTAATATATTGTAAACACTTCAAATACAAACTTTTTCGCGTAAAAAAAAATTCAAAAGGGTCCAATCAGGATCCTTGTCTCATTACATGAGGTAAGAGTCCTAACTTAAGGGAAAAAGACCCGCATCCCAAGAAAAGCTCAAATAATAATAGAATTAACCAGAGATTTAACTGTCAAATTGTAAATGAATATGCTTATTTTTGTTGTTGGGTACTCCTTCCAGGTTATGACTTCAATCCTGACCTTCCCCCACTCCCGCTTTTATAGAGATTGCGAACGGGATTGAGCAAGACCCGGAGGACAGACATAATCTAGAAGGAGCTTCCTGAGGCTGATTCCATCCCATTTCATCTTTATTATGAATATACAATGTTATTAGACTAATTACAATAACAGTTGAAGGGAATTTTAACTCAAATTGAGTTAGTGCTGCCATCGGTTAGAGGTCTCTGTCTTATTTAAATTAATTAAAGATAAGTATTTACTGGTCTCCTTAGGGCTTTGAGATACACAAGTTTTTGTCCTGGAAAATATTTATAGTGGGGGTTTTCTCTCCTTTTTCCTTCATACCTTTCATATTTTGGAGATACCCTAAGCAAAATTAAGTTCATTCGACAGTAGATATTTTATTGCACTATTTTAACAGCTGTTTGAATTATAAGATTTAAATAGCGATACAAGTATTTCAAATCATTACGATTCCCGGGTTATAAAGAGTCAAATTTGGTATTTTATGTGTTTTGCGTACCATTGTTAATGTAAAGTAATAATGCACGGGGCTAAAATCTTGTATACCTGACTAGACATTAACATTAGGTTTACACAATACAATATTGAAAGTATGATTAATATGATACATTTTTCACTTAAATATTTATACAAATTATATTATTACTATTACTACTAAAGGAATAATTGAAATCACTTTAAAACTGAAAACTGTCAAGACTTCGCCCCTGTAAGTTTGCACTCATGTTCTCAAATAGAGGAGGTTGTCTTGGTTATTGTTAAAGAGCAACCAGCAAAGTTTTTTACAACACCTTGAAACGCTCACGTATAATCGTGCTTCAAGAGAGTTTACGAAATATAAACATTGGCTAATGAGCCAGCGCCAGTTCTTACATCTATGTAGAATAATGATGGAGATATGAGAATATGTTCAGCAAAATAAACCTAGAAGAAAATACTCCAAGTAAAAATTGCTTATCGTACTGCATCTCAAGGCTCCACATGTACAGTGACTGATGGTTCAGCGTCTTATTGTGAATTGTACCTTGGCCTGATCGTAGCCTAATCTATGATTTCATGTCTTGCTCTAAGCATCTCTGATATCAAAGTTAATAAACTGCGATATCTATATGGTTTTTGATGGTTAAAAATAGCCTATAACACAAATTACACCACAGTGAAAATAGAGTTTCTGGAACCAGTAGAACTCATAAGATATCATTATAACTTCCAATACCACCCAAAAATAAAGATCTAACAGTAATAGAGAATTAAAAGCAGGTCATAGATAATATTTGTTTATATTGAGAACATCGACTTCTTTTCTGCATACACATATAATCATAAGCTCATTGTGACAGCACCAGACCAGACTCCCACTTAAGTGTGTGGATCAGAGTGCAGAAGAGGCTTTATTTGACAACAAATCATGATACAGCAGACGTCATAATGGCTCTGCAAGCAGTAAAACTACAGTAGCCCCATGGCTTCTTTGGTGCTGACTGACAGTTCACACTTCACTGCTAACTTATGACAGTCAGCATTTAGGTATATACCTAAATTTTTACCGTCAGAAGTGACAGCTGCTAAACACATGTTTTTGCATATCATATGGTTAGGCGTAGGTCTGGTAACTTTTAGCTGTCAGTCGGCACCAAAGAAGCCATGGGGCTACTGTAGTAAATGATGGTAGGTGCGAGGATGTAAACATAATTTCCGTTGACACCAATTTATTTTTGTTTGTTGCTTTACCATTGCAACAAAACTGTATTTGCAAGTATAAATTGTCATGGAATCACTTGTTAAGGAATTAATAGTGGTCAACAATGGGAACACTGTGGAAAATCACAAGGATGTAAAACATGGTGTCGTGGATGCCCAATCTCTCAGTGGGTGTGAGGTGACAGCTTCATATTGTGGCAAAGAAAAACCATAGTGTGTACTAATCTACATAAAGATCTTTCACTTTCATTGTTGGGAGAAGAAACAGCAAAAATTGATGAAGTTTACAAACAAGCGTTGCTCTTTGCCTGGTAAGGTCTGACAAAATATAAATCAATATCATATGTAAGAGTAAAATCCTGTAAAATTGAGACAGAATGGTCACTCAGTACAACTTCCACAACTTTCTTCGTTATTTACAACTAACGAAGCCTTCTTAGTAAGCTAACTAAGAAGATAACTTTCAAACCTGTACGTGGAAAATCTTGATTTTTCATTAGACAACTCTTGTCCCCCTAGACTTTGGTTACTAAAAAGATGAACCTTCACAAAGTTTACATCTGAGCACAGTGACAAATAAAGTTCCTCTTGAATCAAAGACCAATTTTAAAATTAGGGAAGTGTTTCTGTGAAAGTAAAAACCCCTTGTTAAACAAAAAATATTGATGTTTAAATGCAAGAATACCCTTCACAATTTGTTACAATTGCAATGGCGGTTCATGCTGCAACAAATATAATGTCATGTTGTCCAATGATGAGGAAGATGATTAGATAATTAAAAACTTGTCTGAGCTTCATGAAAAAATACCACTATGAATACCAGCATATCAGAGATTTTTATCCTCTTTTTATAACACCTACCTTATATTCAAATTTATTTCAATCATTAGATAAAAATATATCATTTGGAGAAATGGTTTGTAATAATCGTTCACATTCAAACTTATTTAAGATGTTGGTGGTCACCATATTTTGGTTAAAATGGATATTTCATTTATTTTAATAGATAAATGTTCAAGTTAAATCAATAGTAAATAGGAAATATTAATTATCCTACACTAAAAAAAGTCAATACTGACAAAATAAGACAAGTTTACATAAAAACAAATGTTTTGTACAGGTGGGGCTACCATTTATAATTCTAAAAGTTGCCCAAAGGTACAGAAAGTTCGTGGTACATGCCATTTCTTGATCCCACACATACTCCTTAATCAATATCAATAAAAATACTTAGGACGTCAAACAGTAGTTCAGTTTAAATACCTCACTTGACTGCCCGAATATCGCTCTTGTCAAGTGGACAATGCAGAAACCCAAACTCAGATACGTTTCCCTGTTCTAGCGTATACTTGTGTCTAATTTCCTGGCCATGAGATTGGCTCTTAAGAGCGATGGCAGCGCCACTGTTGCCGCTACTCAAACTTACTCGCATGACAAACATATTTATTGCTATTTATTGTTAGGTCTAACTATTTAAATTCAATGTTTAAAATAAGTAATATCTATTAATTCTGAGAAATACAGATTGTGATTATTTATTTTCATTCTAATAACTATAATTACAATGATATTTGTTATAAAAGTTCGGTTGGAGAGCATAATCAACCCCAGTTTCTAAATATTTTTTGTGCGGGATATTTACAAACCATATGTGTAATAACTTTATTTTTCACTGAAAAAACTCCAAAAAATATATTATCAAACCGGTATTTGAGATGTAAGGGAATAAAACATATATACTGAAATAAAACAATTACGTTGTTCTTAAGTAAAAATTATTCGAAAAGATTTAAAAGGCAGAGAAAAAATTCTATTTTTTAATTTAAAAATGAGCGCCACCTAGAATTAAACTTAGAATTAGTTTCCTAAGAGAGAGCGAGAGTGTGTAATAGAAATGAAAGTGGCAAACATGAGGACATTGAGAATTGTAAAATATTTTTTTTTATTTGGGTTCACATAAAATGTAATGATTCATCATATTCTCAAGGAAAAATTTTTTCACGATTACAATACTTTCTCTTTATGTTAGAAAGTAAAAATAGTAATACATGTTAGGCTTAGTTAGAATATATTACTGTGATCTTCTAAGTATTATTCGCGTACTCATAATATTTTTTTACTAAACCTAACTTAACATCGATACAGCATTATTTTACACCCGCCCTCCCCCACCTCCATGGTAAAGAACTTTCTGGTACTCCTGGAGCGTGGGAAACCATTTTAAAAATATATATTTCAGTACACCCGGCCATGATTGAACCCCAAATATCTAATCACTGGCAAAGCAGACTAGTCTAGTCCAACGCCTTTGTCCACGTGTCTACCGACGTGGGTATGTTTATAGTTCATTAGATCTTATACGCAGTTACAAATGTTGTTAGCTTGGTATTCAGCCACCGACAAGAACCACCTGAGAGACTCTAGTTCAAATACCGGTTGAGACGTATTTTAATTTTCCCGAGGTGTGATGAGAAAAAAGATAGCAACGATTCGTAATTTCCAGGGGCAAATGATAATATCGCTCCAAAATATTTTAAACCTAATCATATTGTTTAGTTATTTGCGTCTTAATAATCCTTCGGATTATCCTAAACTTACCTAAGTTTAGGACACCAGATGGGAAGGATTCATTTTAAGGATATCCGTTAGCAATCGCCTGGAAAGAGAATATAAAATATATTATGTCAAATATATATAATTTAATGAAACCAATAGCCGAAACTATTGTTGATGCATTTTAGTGAGGAATTCACCTTATAGATATCATATTCTGAAAATTGAAAAATGACACCTGGACACGGGAATCGAACCCGAAGCCGAAGGTCCCGGGTTCGATTCCCGTGTCCAGGTGTCATTTTTCAATTTTCAGAATATGATATATAATTTAGTTTAGTTAGCATGGCACCTTATTGCCCACTCAGCTTATACGCATATATTTACACTAATATGTTAGAAATGAATAAAGTAGAATTTTAGTGTAAGTGTATCAACATTTTCTTGGAGGAAGAGTGGAAAATCATTTAAGCGAAACCACCATCAGAACCTCCGACCGTGATTTGAACCCCAATCTTCCCGTAATCGTCAGTCCAGTCTATAGCGAGATTGACGCCTTAGAACATCTGACCACTGAAGCAGGTGAATATATAAAATAAAGGTGTATCTGATTGTGGCGGGATATCTTACCTTCCATTCATGAGCAGAAATGACAGCCACTAAACCGCCTCTACAGATAATAATATTAACCCACACCAGTGTACGTGAGTATTAAGGCGTAAGTCTCGTCGCATATGGTTTGGAGGTGACGAGGAGGATAGGGGTGTAGTCTACCGAGGTATTTTTTCTAAGTTGTTTCCCTTAAATAGGCCTACGGGTAGATTTTCTCTAAAATTATATTCGCCTTATTTGTGTACACATGTGGTTGATCCTGATGGATAGTAAGACGTGGAGAATACTAGTAAACGTAAGATTGGTGAGGTAAAGTTATTGAGCGTACAGCAAATGTAACCAGAAAATAAATTCAAAATCAATTAGTAAATAGTATATTAATCACCAAGAGAAGCAATTTTCAATTATTATATTTAGTTGTGGACCACCCTCTGAATAATATTAACCGTCCCCGTGATATAGTGGTCTTTGCACCTGGCTACCAGTAAATAGGTCCCAGGTTCGATTACCGACTGATACCTTGAATATTTTTTTCCTTTAAAGGAAATGTTCCCGACGGTCACTAGGGGTTGGTAAATAAGGCTTAAGTTAAATTCCGCTCACGGTAGGAATTACTCTCTGAAAGGTCTTTTTTCCTACCAATATCCTACTATATAATAGATTTATGGTAAGGAAAAAGAGCTTTCAGAAGTCAATTCCTAGCGTGAATGGATTATAGGTTAATATTCACACCATATTAGTTTCCAGACCACTGTCGTAACCTTAAAATCTTTGAAACTCAAAGTAATTAATTGGTTTTCCATTAATCGATGCAATGCAATGCAATTGCTATATATTAACCTAGCTTTCATAAATAACACATTTGTATCTAAAATAAACAGTGTAGACCCTATTCTTATTATTTTTTTAAAAGAGGAAGGCATTTAAATCAGTAGCTATTGAAGCGAATGTCAGTCATGTCGCTAAGTGTCGTATCTGTGAAGCAAACATCTCAAGTTCGGGGAAAAGGGCAATTTAAAAGCGTCGTATTGGCCAAGATTTCTAAGTACAAAGAGTCTTAAGTGAAAGTGTCGTAAGTCGATGTATGTTTGTATACGTTATAAAACATGTTATAAAAATAAGTAAAAATAATTTCTATATGTAATAGCATTTAGATAGTTTTTTTAATTAAATATAATTGATACAAATAATATAGATATCATCTTTATAAAAAATCTTATTAATCTCGGAAACTACGAAATCTAATATTAAAGACCACCTAATATAGAACTGGTGAGCACGCGGTTTCATCTGATTTTATGGTGATGAGGAGGTCAGTGTTCGAATCCAGGCTAGGTTTACTGGACGTGTTTTTATTTTATATTAATTTTCCAACCCTTTCTCAAGTTCGTAAATTTATCTCTATACATTTCCTCTAACTTAAAAATCCCTACCATATTAGCGTAGCTCCTCAGTGGATAGGGGAACGCGTCAAGAAAAATATAAATAAATATAATCACTGACGTTATCTCAAGCCTAGATAAAGACCTAGCACGCAGGGACAATAGTAGGTGACACTCCAAACAGAGGAGTAGTGCGGTGCCTCTATCCAGCATGGTCTAGGCTTTAACAGAGATTTACAACGGTCCTGTTTGAGTGTTTATGTTGTTATATACACTTGTGGAGTATTTATTGTATTAAGGTCAAGTACTATTGTAGTATGTTAATCTTACTTGACTGACAGAAATTAGAACATGGGTCAGAAGCTCATAACTAGTAGATCGATGTTCAGCTCAAACATGGGAAGATTGCGTTACATATGACAGCAGAAAATTGAGGTATTTTGTTGTTGAAGGTTTTATTTATTTATTATTATGTGCTCTAGCTTATGACAGGTACATTCCTTTTGTCAGTGAAACTTACACCTTCAAAGCGCCCGTCCTCTGCCACCTCCTTCAGCACCCAGAATTTTCTTCTTTCCTCCAAGTGATCTAGTATTTTAATCCTCCTTCTTCCTAAGTTCCTCAACCCTTCCTTCTATGATTTCACGCAGAAGACAGTTATTGATATGTATGTTTAATATTCTATTACTACAGGGGTACGCGTCAAGGATTTAAGAGGTACGTAACTTATCACTGAGATATTTAATTATTTAATATAGGTTTGATTACAGTAAGCCTAATATACAAATTAAAACAGATTTTTACATGAAGTAATGTACTTTTATGGGCCTTTTTTCTTCATATCATGAATTAATATAGATTATAATTTATGAATGATGATTTATTAAAATTTGGAGGGAACGTTTACAGTACAAGTTAGGAGATTTTGGTTTATTTTGTTTTACGAAGAGCTAGAAGAAGTATTACTTTGGCTAGGTCATGGTATATAAAAGGGTAGATTCCATGTATATAGTTAGATAACTTAATCTAGTTCTATTTAAAGAATAATAGTCACATATATTTGTCTTTGCTCATCTCAAAACCTGATGTTAGTGGGTTCAAACCCAGCCAAAGTCGACAGAATTTTCTTTGAGTGATACAAATTTGTAGCACAACTTCCTTCGGAGGTAAAGTAAAGCTGTCGGTCCCATGTCGATTTTGGAATGTAACATAATTTTGGAAAGTATTTTAAAATCTCTTTCCTTGCCAAATTGGTAAGATTTTTCACACTCACTCATAGAATCTCAGTGTGGAAGGTAACAAGGAACCACAACACTTTCTGAACTCCCCTAATACATGGTATATCTACCAGATGGTGCAAGCAGCACTAGCCATCTGAAGGGCTGAGTTCATGCCCAGATCCGTATGGATAGAAATCACATCAAACCTACCTTCAGGTTGTTGACTAAGAAGAAGACGTATAAGAAAATATAAATTTTGGAAAATCTTAATAATATACCAGTGTGTATAAAATAGCTATCATTATTAACTTGCACTATTTAAGAAGAGCCCGGCACCATAATCATGGTCATTTGTATACAATATCAACACTCATAATTATTATCTTTCCTGCTATGTTGACCTTCTCCCCTTAAATCCCCTCCCCCTAAGTACCCTCCACCTCCATCCCTCTCTCCACAAACCACTCCTATACAATCCCACCCACCAAACATAATTTAGCATATTCCTGTTTTAATGATGTTACATGTTTCACAGAGGCATTAATTAATGTAGGGATACCACTGACACCAATATCAGTGGACGTGAAAACTCCGGCTTCTGGGTCGTAGAGCTTTATTTCACGGTAATAGGGAGGTCATGGGTCGTATCCCTACCTAATATGAGAAGGAAGTGATTTACCTTATATATTCCCATTCACCCTCTACTTGAATGTGGGTACATTTCCTAATAATTCTAGCTTTCTCATTACTACCCATCAATATAGTCAAATTCGAATAACTTGGACGAATAACAAGACGAGTTGCCAAAAATAAAGATGAAAAAATAACTGGTGCTGTTAAGTTAGAATTGTTGTATTCAAGGAAAGCACATATTTTATTAATGATTTTATTTAGTTTTTTTGAATTGAATTTTATTGAATATTCTCTTTATTTTGTAATAATAGGAATCCCTAGATCTTAATTAACTTATTAGTATAATAGAGTTCTAACGATATACAAATCTTTCAGATATATAACTGTACCACAAAACTACTTAATTCAAATAACAATTATTGAACATCAAAGATCAAACTACAATAAAAGCTTCATACACTTCTAAAATAAAGTAGGTTGACTAATACGCCACGACCAGGACGCCAGCACGCAATGCCTTGTTTTATGATTGTAGCCATACTACGCGACTACATCCTAGCGACAGCGGCTCTAGGTCACTCGTATAAATATACAGGGCGTTTGGAAACTAATAGCCCAAACTGCACATATAGCTTGTTTGAACCAAAATTAATACAAAATCCTTGTACACTTACATCCAGAAAACTATGCTAATACCATTAAATAGTATTCAATATTTTGGCGTGCAGCACCGGGAGAGCAAAGCTGTTCAAGCATGCGTGTAAAACAAGTTTCATAGGAGCTAGGCGCGTGGTACTGCACACCTTGACATCTTGGAGCACGCCAGCAGAACATACCATATTTAATAGTAAACAACACACCAGTCCAACTAGAAATGCGAATATGTGCTGAGGGTCATCATTAAAGTCCTACATCACAGAAAGTGCTTGCCATTTTAACATGTGTAGTGACATGCGTCAAACTACTATGCAACTTGCTGTACACGCATGCTAGAACAGCTTTGCTCTCCCGGCGCTGTACACCAAAGCTTTGAACAAAATGTAATGTTACTAGCATAGTTTTCTGAATGTAAGTATATTGGGATTTTGTATTAATTTTGGGTCAAACGTGCAGTTTGGGATATGAGTTGTTCTCACATTTAGAGGGTAGGGAGATTGGAAAACAAGTTTAGAAAAACCCAACCAAGATTCGAACCTTGATCTCCTCTTCATTGGCAGTCTAGTCCATTGCAAGAGTAGCACTTTAGACCATGTGATCACGGAAATAGGTCCGTATAAATAGCGTTGTTTGACGTTCTGGTGACCAGGTCTCAAATATGGACGTGCCCTTCGAGTAAAATAAAGATGCAAAATTTCTAGGCATATTAATAAGCAAAAACGTTTTACAATCAAAGTAAAATTGCATCTAATGAAATTTCATTGTATTTTTTTTTAAATCAACCAAATATAAGTTTTATTACATCAAAGAAACAAAGAAATTTATTTTGATATATTTTTTCACCAGTTTATAAATGATGAATCACTAATTTAAGCAATAAAGGTATTTTTGGTGATACAAGAGTTCCTTTGTATAGTGTTTAAGTTTAAGAATGCCCCTGTAGAGCACCTCAGTTTGTGAGTGCGCCTATAGTCCCTCCCACGCTAATGTTGATCCCGCCACGAGCACGCTCCGTGCTCCCATCAAGTTGAGTGAGCTGGCCCTACTAAACAAACACCACCACGGGAGGCTGTTATTACGATAATACGCCGGAACGTTATTATATTATTATAGGGATTACTCCAAGAGAGAGTTTCACACTGAACTACCACAAGAATATTATGTGGCTCAAAACGATCTTTATTGTGTGAGGAACATAATAGTTTTATGGTTTTAATTTATTTTGTAGCGATTTTTAACATCATGGTTTCCATATTAAATACAAGCTATGTTTTTTTAAACTTACTAATGAAAGACTTATCGTTAGTTAAGTTGTTTAAGGCAGGGTTTTTGAAATTGTGCTCCACGAAGCAATTGGGCTTGGTCAGTTTCAATTTCCGTGAGACAGCGTTTTCAAAATTGTGCTCCATGAAGCATTTGGGTTCGGTCAGTTTCAATTTCCGTGAGACAGCGTTTTCAAAATTGTGCTCCACGAAGCAATTGGGCTCGGTCAGTTTCAATTTCCGTGAGACAGCGTTTTCAAAATTGTGCTCCACGAAACTATTGGGTTCGGTCAGGTTCAACTTCCGTGAGACAGTGTTTTCAAAATTGTGCTCCACGAAGCAATTGGGCTTGGTCAGTTTCAATTTCCGTGAGACAGCGTTTTTAAAATTGTGCTCTACAAAACAATTGGGCTCAATCAGGTTCAAGTTCTGTGAGACAATTATAGAACATTCTCTATTTGTTTCTCACACTATAAAAAGTTATCATTAACTAGGATTGCCAATTTATTCAAAATCGAACAACGGACATTCGCCAAATTCTCTACCAGAACATGTTATGTTTTCCTTTTATTTTATACTTGTAAAGTTTAACTGTCTTTTTTTATTAAGCAATTTTATGAGGACTCCATCATATTTCTTTTATGGTGCAATGTTTCCCTTGGTCTAAATTTTGGAAACGCCTGGTATAAAGAATTCGCCTATCGGAGCACTTAGACACGTTGCAGATGTCTAGAATACTTTCTTTTTAAGTTTTTTGTTATTACGAAATATGTCTCTTGACAAAATATAATTAAAAGGTTTCATTATTTCACTACATGATTATAAACATTACACTTTAAGTTTTTTCATTAAAATAATCATTATAAAATGAAATCAACTCATACTAAACGACAATTCATTCAAAGAAAAAGGATGGGATGATAAAGGTAGAATGTAGAATAAATATACTTGCATCTGAGAAGAAGGAGAAGGGAAACCATTAGGGATTAAAACACACCAGTAAAGTCACACGGATGGGATTACAACTCTGACCCCAATCCAAACTAGATGAAACTGGCGTCTTTACAGTGTTACCACTAATGCAGGTAGAGTGAACTCAAAAGAAAACAGACATATTTGGGATTTTTTTAACCTTTGTATAGTAAGTTTAAAGTACTACTTAGTTGACCTATTTGTGTCAATCAAGGTCAGTTTCTTGTGATTGGCAGTTCTATGTCGTGGGCAGATATACCCTATGATTACATACAGAGAGTAGGGGGAAGAATAGTGAAAGCACTGTTTACATGCGTGTCATGCTCTGCTACAGTTTTTAGTTTTGCAGCTATTTATTTTATATTTGTTCATTAGTTTACTTATTTAATAAACAAAGATCAGTCTATACGATTTGAGGATCTGATTTGGAAATCATACCATCTTTGAAATTTACTAACTATTGTTTTCACACCAACTACAAAATATAAGGTAACTGATTTTGTAACTGTTTATCACTACCCATTTTTGCAATGCTTATGTATACATACTCGCTTCGCTCGTTGGGGGCTCCACCCCTAACCCCTCAGTGAGTTTTATTTGCAAGTGGATGTAACTAATGTAATTACAGATACTTTTTTGATAGGTTTTACCGTTTAGCCACAAGATACCTCCAAAGAAAGGTCCGCAACGACTTTAAAGTTGCTCCGACATTTTGAATTTTGGGGGGAGGGGAGGGGGTTAATTTTTTTTTACCTTTTGGAATTTTCCCGTCGGTTACAGGCTAGAAGCTATAAGTAAGCCAAATTTCAAGATTCTAGCTCATCTGAAAGTGGGTAAGCATTAATGTCAACGAGTGAGTCAGCCGTGTGGCTTCATAGTAGTCTAATATACATATTTTATTATTAGGGGTTTTGTCTTAAGGCAGGTCTAATCCTTTTATCAGTGAACTTAGACCGCCAATGTGCCCTGCACTTCTTCTGACTCTTCCTTCAGCTTCCAGAATCTTCTTTTTTACTTCAAGTCATCCAATAACATAAATAAATATTATTTTCCCAACTGACTACCCATTCGGACTGTGCTCAAATTTACTAATCAAGCTAAATGTACTAGGGACGAGTAAAGCCGAATTTAAAGGAAATATATTGGTATTGGTGTAAAGGATTATTTGTAAATCGTTCGGTAAAAAGTTATGCTATATATATCTGGCTGGAATTCAATCCCTGACCTCCCCATCACGAGAAAACAAGACTAAAATGAGCCTGACGCTCGGACCACGTGTCCAATATAATTGATCATGGATTGATAATGCATAATTTTTTCACACTTCCCTGAAATATTATTTTATACTAAATAGTTTTTTATACACATTCATTGTAAAGACTTCAAATTTTATAAGTTGGAGCAATAAATTATAGCTTTATAGTATAAGATCATGCGAATTTAATATTTATGTAGTCCTATCTGAATAATAAATATATATCACTAAGCCTGAACACTAGAGTTAATGGACACATGCATCCAACCTGTCCAGTCTGGAGAACAGGTGGCAGGGAGGCTGGAGCACGAATCCTAACCAGGTGTACCGAGAGGTTTTTTATTAGATTGGTTTACAAACGCGGGTATATTTCCTGTGGATATTATTGTAATTATATGCAGATTTTGTATTAGTATGGACGCAGCACGAAGATAATAAAAGTTTTAAGATCTATTTACACGTATTCATACGCCAGGTCATGTTATCTGTAGCTCTTACTCTTGTTAATTAGAAAAAAAATGATATTGTTTTTATGTTAATTGCATCTTACTAAGCATCCGCATTATACCATATTTTTACAGCAATATGTCAGGAAAGAGGAAGGTAGAATGTAGAGGAAATTTACCAACATTTGAGTAGGGGGAAATTTAGAAGCCATTTAAGTAATACCCCCCTCAGTATACCTAGCTGAGATCTGAATTTCTGACCTATCCTTAGTCAACCAACTGTACATAACAAGATCGATGCTATTATTTGTTTGCCGTTAGTTCTTATTTAAGAAAATTCTATATTTTCTTAAACTCTCTTTTCTGGCTCGCTCTTTCTATTTCGTTTGACCGACTTATTTAGTTAATTCATTCGAGAAATAATCTAATGGGTTACAGTTGTAGGTGGGAATAAGTGCAGAAATTTTTAGTGACCTACCTCACTTTACTGTAGCAAAGTATAATGTTTGAGAAGGCGACCATCATTTGTCGGTCACTAATGAATTGTTCACACTAAAACTAGTCCATTACACCAGTAGACAGGATTTCTCCCCCCCCCCCCCCC
>CABFVX010002631.1:15957-31433 GCA_902151425.1 Timema shepardi | reverse complement strand
GGCCGCACTAAAACTGGTCCCTTACACCAGGAGGCAGGGTTTCTCCCCCCCCCCCCTCCTGCCATTCCCCCATCACGTGTTACCACAAGTCACGATAATGAGGTAGTACTTGTATAGCTCAGAGGGAATGTAGTTCAATCTCCTGACAGAAAGAAACACTTTAGGAAAAGAAAACAGCCCAGTACACTCCGCCTGGATTCGAACTACTTAACCCCCGTCTCGTACAAACCAGACTAGATGAGCCTGGAATTTAATTCTCGTGGTCACCAATACGTATCCTTTACTATTTTTACTATCGCGTCTTACTATCCGTTCAGGTTGTATGCATATGTACTATTTACGCTAATGTTTAGGGACACAAAAGGTTGAGTTTAAAGAAAATATATCCACATTTGCGAGTATGGAGAGTGAAGAACCAATTATAAAAAACACCCTTAGCACACCCAACTAAGATTCGAATTTCAATCCACTCATCATCGGCATTCTAGTATGTTGCGAGAGTGACACCAAAAACCAAGCTAATTCATTTGGTCATATTGAACACAAGTTGGATTCACACTGAGAGGGCTGTGCGTAGACTGTGCACCGACCGTGCTCCGACTGTGTCGTCTTGGATTGATTCGAAAGTGTTCTTCCAAGGTCACGGTCCGGAAATTTCAGCATGGTAGGAGCACAGCCCTGTCAGCGTGAATTGAAATGCGGGCTCCCTATGGTCGACCATGTGTCGTTTCTCCTAGCTCAGCTTCTTCAGGAAAATACGAACTTTCACGAAGGTCCTTATCTAAAATCTGACCATTTCTGCAGAGCATTCCAACACAACTATCTTGTGCAGTAATTATGGCTGAAGTAAACTTAAAAATGTTGGTACAAATATATCATTTGCTACATAAAGAATACAATAATAATCTCATTAAAGAAGTTATTTGGAAGGAGACAGTGGAAATACTCAATGTCAAAAGTAACTAGGGTGACTAAAACAGTCAGAGCATTATGACAACATGACACAGCCAGCTCACAGTCCTGTGACACGGCTGTATAATCTGAGATTTCATTATCTTAAGTAAAGATAATTCCAATTTGGTATCATATTATTACAAAAAGAAAAGAGTATATAAATTAATTAAATTACCTTTTTTACTGAAATATTTGAAACATTTTAATTGACCAATGGTGCTAGTAACGGGCTTTAAATCTTAATTCAAAATTATTTTAAAATGGTTGACAAATGTATGCCCACAAGCCTAGATCTCTCGGGTGTTTGGTTTCATTTCATGTGTGAAAACAAATATTAATATACGTAAGTCGTGACAATTATTAAAAGTATTTGGTGAAAAAAAAATCAACTATTTTTGGGGACTGATCCACGCCAAAGAAGAATACAGATCTGGTATACCTGATTCACGTGCCAGAATTATCAAAATCACGCCCAATTACCAAACAACCCATTTTAAAATATTTTATTTCCTCAACTTTGTATAAAGAATAATAGGGCTGCGTGCATGATCCATAATGGTACATCATAAGGTTCACAATATCATGAAGAGGAACACATTCAGCCCGTGGGACGTGAGCTTGACGTGCCCATCTTACGATGCGTGGTTCAAGATGCAACAGTTCCCTGCGATTGCGGCTGGAGCCGCGCGGCCACGTCAGCAATATACAATGGTGACACTAGCCTCACGCGACAGTCATATGGGGTGTTTTACAAGAGGTGACCCGGTCGCAGTCACCATTCGGTTTCGAGACGGATGAAAGCAACTTACAGTTGATCCGAGTAACAAAACATTATTGGATATTTTTAGGGAGGAAGAATATGACGACTAAATAATTTAAATGTAATTGACAACGCACCTTATTATACCTTAGCCTTATTGTTATTTTAAATAGGTGGTTTTAGAATTTAGCACATAATGCATGATTTTGAGAAAAATTCTAATTTAAAAATATCCTTCTTGGCCAAAATTCTGAAAAACTACATGCAATATAATATTATGAAAAAATATATTTTTGAGGTAAATTTAAAAAAGGAGTGTAAATCGATTTAACCTAAGAGTAAAGGCTAAGGAAAGAAGACTAGAATAAATATACAAGCGTTTATATTGAGATAGGCTAGGACGACTATATGGAAAATAATTTTAATACACCACCCACGTTGCCCTTTACCGACGTTTGGACATTACCTACTAGCTTTTAACAGTGACAAAATGCATAACAAGTTTTAGACTTTTAGATATAAAATTAGTTCCCCAAAGCCATGAGCTGGTTACGTGGGTAGTACTTGTAGGCTTGATGTTTTAACCTTGTGGCTTGAAGTGTTCGAGCATCGCAACAAACTTTCATCAGCTCTTGAAGCCAAGCAGGAGCAGGTAGAAGACATGTTTCCCACAGCCATGAGTTATTTACTTAGGATACTTGTAGGCTGGATGTTTTATAATTATGGCTTGGCATGTTCGAGCATTGCAACAAACTTTCATCAGCTCTTGAAGTCAAGCAGGAGCAGGTAGAAGACATGTTTCCCACAGCCATGAGTTATTTAACTAGGATACTTGTAGGCTGGATGTTTTATAATTATGGCTTGGCATGTTCGAGCATTGCTACAAACTTTCATCAGCTCTTGAAGCCAAGCAGGAGCAGGTAGAAGACATGTTTCCCACAGCCATGAGTTATTTACTTAGGATACTTGTAGGCTGGATGTTTTATAATTGTGGCTTGGCATGTTCGAGCATTGCAACAAACTTTCATCAGCTCTTGAAGTCAAGCAGGATCAGGTAGAAGACATGTTTCCCACAGCCATGAGTTATCTACTTAGGATACTTGTAGGCTGGATGTTTATACCTTGTAGCTTGGCATGTTCGAGCATTTCTACAAACTTTCATCAGCTCTTGAAGTCAAGCAGGATCAGGTAGAAGACATGTTTCCCACAGCCATGAGTTATTTACTTATGATACTTGTAGGCTGGATGTTTATACCTTGTAGATTTAAGTGTTCGAGTAATACAACAATCTTCCATTGGGTGTTGTCTTAACCTAAGGATGAAAACCAATGGAAACATTAGTAAGCATTGTGGGAGCATTAATGACCACATCATAATATAATATAGTTACCAACAGGGACGGGATATTTAGCTAATCAAGTAACTGCCACTGTCAACAATACAATTTGTGTTATTGTTCTACAATTAGTTATACTCTTGACTTTAACCCTGTATCCAACATAACTAGGATGAGCCATTAGCAGCATCGAAACAATAACACTCTAAATAATATATTTGTCGATGTTAATGTTGTGTAAGACCTAAACTCCTGTACAGAAACACAATATTATTAATATACTAAGTGGTATTTCTAATGTTGCAGGAGCCGTCATGTCCACGTAACAATCATTGTCTACAGTTTGACATGTCACACAAAAATGATGCAGTAAAGAATGAAATCATTGCAAAATTATTTATCTACCTTATCAACAAAATTCTTATCACATGATAGTCCATTCTCAGTGAAGGAGAAAACGGTGCTGTGTCCGGTAGTTGGACGTTATTTCATCCCCCAGAGAGGATCTTTGGCCATACTGAATCTGGAGTAAAGAAACAGTATACCTTTATCACCGACTAGGATTATATAAACATTATCGAGTCCCATGTAACTGTCATCCGACTAGAAAAAGAGTGTCCTGTGCTAGAGGGAAGTGCATTGTTTCAGGCTATAAAAGCATTTTATATTCAAACTTTCTAAAAGGTTATTTAAAGGGGTTGGGGCACAAAAAAACAATAACCCTTATTTTATGAAAAAATGTGTTATTACAGATTTCTGGTAGTTTACCTATTGAATTAAAGAGTGTTTTATAGTCAGTCAGGATCTAAAGGATAGCTAATATATACAAATATTTGATTTATTTTTCTAGCTAGATTTACAGAGTTTATAGACGTTTGAATATTAAAATATCCCATCTAAATCTGTAGTGTTTATTATGTTTTTGCCTCGACCTCCTCAATTCTACAAAAACAAACACAAGGAACTGTGTAAGTTGAGGTAGGGAGAGTTACAGCAAGTACATGGGAGAAGGACAAAATGTGCTGAAATGCAGCAAAGTTTAAATTTTATTACACCTAAATTAACAGAAGAAGGCACAACTCTGAAGAAAGGGAAATTGGACGAATTGAATATCCCGCTAACGAAGCACTTTGAGGCAAGTTGAATGGAAAATGAAGAACTGATTTTATTCAAACTCATTTTTCATCAACAGAAAACTATAAATGAATGAGCCGGTGGAATATAGCTAAGATATTTGAGAATATTTTGAGAAGCGATTTGTTGTATGAACAATATTAACAAACTACTAAATAGTAGGATAAAAAATATAGGTTCTTAATTATGTAGAATATTAATTTAAGGTTATTTGATCCACATCAAATTTTTTAATTTCCCTTTTAGTATTAATATTTTGATGGTATCTGCAAATGTGTATTACTGTATTGGTGCAAAGCTCGCAATGCACTTGGAATGCAGAAAAATTCATGTCCAATAGTTTATTTTTATTTTTCATGAGTTCCATAATTTTCATTTTGCTATACCTTTGTTATTATGTATTAATTGGTTTTAAAAAAACATCAATTTTTATTAACTACAAAGAAAGTGACAGTTTATTGCTTTTTTGAATTTATTGTTTATTTGGACTTGATGAGTTTTGAGGCTGGTATACTCAAATACACAGACTTTAACAAAGTATTTGACAAGGTGAACTTTAGGTTTCTAATGGACACTGTGCAAACCTTTTAAGAGTATTTGATAAAATTATTCATGGGAATCTAATAGCTAATCGTATAGATTTTTCCAAAATGTTTGACAATGTTAGCCACAGGTTTCTTATGGCCAACTATATAGACGTTTTTAGAATAACTAATATTTATGTATTTATGAAGTAACCTTTTTCAGAAATCGGAGATTCAAAAGATTTTCTATATTCAAAGTATCAAGATATACTTTTTCATTACTTACATGGTTCATTAAATGCATAAGTTTTTTGTTTTATCTATATGAATTACGACTAAAATATATCTATTAAACAATCAAGCGCCAATTAATTCATTCTCTTTTTTAATGTCCAAAGATAAGGGTGTCATTAATGGCGTTAAAATTATCTGTGGTGGTCTTGTTAATTACCAGAGTATCCTTATTAAAATTAATTTTTAATTCTCCAATTATTCCATTCTAAATCTAATTAACGAATTTGATTGAAAAAAAATACTTCTTCAAAATATTCTTAAAACGTCCTTGAACCCATGTGAGGCGCATACAGTATTATTAGCACCAATAGAGATGATTCAGGTATATTTTTTTGGTTGAATCATGTCAGGGATAAATATAGTTTGAGTTCTTTGAGATAACAGAAATCAAAACATCTAAAAATCAAATCTACATTCTGAACAGCATATTTATTGAAATACACAAATGTATCTTAAACATCTTCATTAGTGCTGATAATAGAGTTTGTGAACTTATTATATTGACTAGTATTATTAATCATGCATATACAGTTTTCATAAGTAAACGTTATTAGATATATTTTAAAGTATTTATAAGACACGTCATGTGCTATTTAGCTGTCAATTTGATAGATAATATCAAACCTATAAAATAATATTGATAATAAATAAAACTTTTATTATTGTAGACCGCAAATAAATGTGTTTATTTTCTAAAAGTTTTTCATATCAAAGTTCTACTGTTATTTCCCAATTTTGGTAACAACATTAAAATTTGATGAAAAGAGTGTGTAAGCCATAAAGATGGATCACGTTTATATTGTATCGTTCTTCACAGTCACTTTCATATCAGTAATTAAATTGCCAACGTTTGTCAGTAATTAATAGACTGTTAATTAATCTAAGATACACTGCACCACGGAATCAACACATAACATAATAACACAAAGCGCAATTAATATTACGTCAACATTATAAATTATCATGATATACCCAACATAGAAACTAAGACTCTTACAATTTAAATTAAAATCTTAATTATTTACTTAACACAGTTTTTCTGTAGTTTTTTTGTTTTTATCATTTAACTTTACTATATATTTGAGAGATATGAACTTACTCAGGTATATTGATGGTTTTGAATGTTGGAATATTCAAAATGATAATGGCGATGCATATTTATTTTTGCGGCTTGTTTTACTACCCGTTAGAGCTATACACTTATGTAGCCTACTAATCAAGCCAATAGTTTTAGGGACAAGGGAGGTTGTATTTATATGAAGTGTACCAACATTTGCGTGGAAGGAGAGTGGAAAACTATCATCATCATATGTTTCTAACCTGTGGCAAGGTCTGTTTAATAAAATGCCTTTATCTCTCTTTGTCCTTCCACCATTCTTCCTCCTGCACTATCTTCCATTCTCCTCCTCTCACTTGCACACTTGCTGCTATATGTTCTTACCATTTCCTCCTTGGTCTCCCTTTTGGTCTCTAACCATTTAGTAGAACCACTCTCAGTACACCCGACCAGGAGTCGAACCTCTATCTCCCCGTCATCGGCAGTCCACTCTAACACGAGAGTAGCGCGTTAAACCATGTGGCCACCAAAGCGGGTCATGTAATCATTTAAACGTCTTACAGCTTATCTCAGTCAGTGATTTGTCTGTATACTGAGATGGGGTCTGGTTTCGATTCCTGACATGGCCAAAAAAATGTGTTATTGGTGAAATGTGGGTTTTCCCCTTCCACACTGATGAATTAACAGTTGGGGACTGGATGTTGTGTCTGTTATAGATCTAAGTTAGTTTATAAGTCTTTTACTGATATAATCAGTAGGTTCAGAATGCACGTTAAATACTTAAAATAAAAATGAAAAATCACTTAAACATATAGTTTATTATATATTATTTAAATACTATTCAATATTTCGTTACTTCCTCAATATTGACCTAGTAGCCAACCTCACACCATCGGTGACAGGGAGTTCGAGGGTCGAATCTAGGATGGGTGCCATGGAGGTGGATTTCCACATGAGATCCAGCCATCCCTGTGATTACACTACCCCTTCTACGTAATGAAGCGGATTTTGATTTTAGACGAAATATACCCGCATTTGCGTGGAGGCACAGTGTTAATCAATAGAGGATTCTAAACCAGATCTAAAAGAAGACTATTATTAACAGTTAATCATTAAATAAATATATAGTGGATAAACAACTATAAGTTGGCATGGTATTACCAAGCAAACATAAACACCCAATGGAACAAATTGAAGAGAGTGCATTCTCCTCTATTGTGGTCACGTGGTTTAAGGCGTTAAACTCGCAATGAACTGAGTCACCAGGGTTCGGAATATCAAGGTTGGAATCTCGGGACATGCTGCTCTAGGCGAGGGGAATGTCTTATCAATATTGTTCTACCCACTTTTGTGGCCGCATGGTCAAAGACGTTACTCTCGCAATAGACTAGAATGCCACTGTCCCAGTCGGGTGTACCAAGGATGGCTTTTCTTAAATGGTTTTTTCTCTTTCCACAAGTTAGAGCACACTTACTGTAAATTCAACCTTCCTCATCTCTAACCTGTTAGCGTAATTTGTACATATGCGTATAACCAAGATGGGTAGTAAGACGCAGTGCTAAAATAATATATGCATTGTTTTCTTATTTTCATCCCAAGCTAATGCTGGTTAATTTAACATTAGCAACCCTTCTAATCTTTATTTCTTAGGTTAAGTTATTAATAATCTTGATGTGAAGAGTAATTATTTACACAAAAAGAGGGTGAAAGTGGAAACTATGATATAAATCCCATAATTTTCCTAAAATAAATTCATTAATTTCGACAATGAACCATATATGTTGTTCTCGGAAAACTGTTTGATGCATTTGAAGGAGAATTTTTATCAATTCAAATAGACCCGTATTAAGATCCCATTTTATGGCTGAGCAACCATCAAATTAGATACAAGATTATGCTTGACCATAAAACAATATCGAGAGTGTGATGTCATGCGTTGTCCCTTGAAAAAAGTGAAACTGGGATCAGGTTATTCACCATAAAATAATAATTTTTCAAATTCATTGTATTTTTAAATAATGGTTAATTCGTTTCATTTATCTCTAATCCATTGTTTAAATAAATAGAATTAAGAAAACTATGCCATAATATATGTTTGATAACTACCTAAGTTTGGTGCCATCTAGGGGGTTAGATGGGCTTTTAAGGTGGTCATTCCATAGCAATTATAAAGCTAAGCGACGGAGGTTTTGAAACAGAAGATCGATCAACTGCTCTCACTATATGCCCTCAGCGAGATGCATCTTTTCACTAACCTTAGTTCAGTTAGGTTAATCAAATCGCCGATTGTGATAGTTTTTACCAAGTACTGCGTAATTGGCGACACCGCCTTACCCCTCACTAGCAGATTTGGCCCAGGATTTATCACAATATTCTGTTCAGTTGATTAATTATTATATTCAACAATATGATTGTTGTCACAAACGAAGTGATAAATGGCAGGTATAGACATTTTATTATCACATTTTCTGTCTAGTTTGAAGGATATATCCAAAAACAGGATTGTTGTCACAAACAAAGTGGGTTTGGTCATTTTGTGATCACATTTTTTGTCTAGTTTGAAGAATATATCCAACAAAATGATTGTTGACACAAACTAAGTGATAAATTGAGGCTTTTATATTTAAATTATCAGATCTAAAAGTGACATTTATGTATAGAGGCCAAATCAGTACTATTATCAGTAGTATTATTACACAAATAATTTGACAAAATTGTTCCATTAATTTTTGAATAATTTTACTAATTTATACAACAGTATGTATTTTGATATTATAATGTAAAATACTTAAGAAAAATTACATTTTACTGCTTTTACATATTAATAAATTACAATACATACGATTTAAATCATTTCATTCAAATCCATTATTATTAAACTAAAAGTATTCACATCCTGAAAGGTAATAATTTAACTAGGGAAAATTATGTTTAACAATCTTAATTTTTTTTTAAAATCTGATGTGTCGTGTCTTGTTGCCAGGGTATAAATGCATTATTATAACTGTATTTGTGATATGATCTTTTTATCAGGGTTCTCATTTCAACAACCATACATCATATATGGTTTGCATATCTCACATGGGAATGCATTCTCGTTGTTACCTGGCTAATAAGTGTCCTACTGAGTTATGAGAACCATTCCCAGGAACAGCGTTAACAATGTATGTCTACGCTGCCAACACGCTACACCATACGACTAACTTGAACTATATTATAGTTGTATTGCCGTATGAACATCCTTTTGGAAAGAATTAAAAAAAAGTGAAGTATTTAAAATTGAAATAATTATATTAAATATTTCTAAACTGACTAACTCTCTCAAAAATGGTGGCTGTATAACACATGGTTAACAAGATAATGTCTATATTAGATAATTTCATATTAGGTTTTAGCTTATTGCAGCTCGGCTTTCTAGTCGGTTGGATTATGTATTAAAATAATATTCCATGGGAAATGTTGTGATACAATACTAAGAAATATCTTAAGATTTTTCACAAAAATCAATACAATACGAGTATCGATGATAGACATTTGAAAAATATACTGAGGGGAGTTATGGCCCCCTCAATGGAAAATCATTCTTTAGTTATTTGCCTAGCCTAAATTTGTGATACAATTCAGTGTGATACATACAAATTTTTGCGAGAGTTCATGAATCAGAATATATATGTTACACATGAAACAATTTATTATGGGGGCACAACGGTCCCCTCCAACATAAAAATAAGTACATTTTAGAACTTTGTGTCAAAAATGTTTGAGATATCTTAAAATTTTCATGGAACAGGGTATAATCCAACTATCTCACAAGTGTGACAAAATATAATTGGGAGCTAAGGCCCCATTAACGTAAATGGCGAACCATGGTAAGCCTTATGAATTGAAATTAATATTATGCAATGAATAGAGAGATATCAACAATGTTACTTATTCTGGGACTGTTATGGTAACATCGAAAAATGTTCATGTACCTAACACATAATTATGTGCTTCATAATTTACATTTTGATTATGTTAACACTGCGATAAATCATTGTTGTACATATTTTTGTTTCGTATCATTTCCAGAATATTTGGTATGATGCAACAATAAATATTTTGCTTAGTATGAATACTCTACACACTATATATTCATTATATTTACACTGGGGGAATATTGTAGTCTACGCACTATAGTTTGAAATAAGTTTCAGGAACAGTTTATACTTTTATTGGCTGATATAGTAATTAAAGTACGGTTTTTGCATAAATAAATTGATACATTTTAAAACAAAACTTCATCCCCACTATCAATATCTTCATCACTGTTTCTCAATTCTTTAAGCCCTGTGTTATCGCATTGTTCTTGATCAACACCACAAGCACACATCTCTGTACAGAGCAAAGGCGGTTTCTGAGATGCGCATTTGCTTGGTGGAGCACAGCGCCCCTTGCATTCAACTAGATCCACAATCTCCTCCGGGACACAAGGAATGTCACACGTTACTAGTTCATATTTACCGTTTACTAGTATCCAGCCATAATCGGATGGTAATGGGAGGTTGGGGTGGGGATTTACACCTCTCGGCCATCCCATAAACTGGTAATGGTATCTTCGAATAGCTGGGCGTAGTGAGGAGGCTGTAGGAGGCATGATCTCTCCTAGAGACTGCTTCTGTGAATAGTACCACCACCTGATATCAAAGAGGACTTGAAGTGTGACTTGAGGATTAGGTTTAAGATAAATGAGGCACACACATTTATATAGGGCTCGAAATGTTTCTTCAGAAATGTCAACCATTTCTCCAAGAGAGGTTAGTGCCTCTAAGACATCGTCCGGTGCATCCATGAATATTTTCAAAAAGGCGTATTCGACTTGCCATAGAATGAACCTGTTATTTCTGTACCTGAGAGGTCATGAAATTAAGGAATTGCATCTGATCTTTTGGGCCCTAGAGCCCTAAAAATGTCATTTACATTGATTTCTCATCTATTTTTACCATATGTAGCTATGTCTGTGTCCTCAGGAAACATTGCCAACCACCAAATAGTTATAGTACTAATACGTGTGTGTCCGATGAGAAAATTCTAATTTCCATAGCTCCACGGCCTGAAGCATGGATAGAATGAAATAATAGTTTAGTTATCAGCTTCCTTGTGCGTGCTTTGAAGTTCATCAGTGTTCAAGACATTTGAGAGTGCTTCTTGTCTAAAAGAAACCGTTAGAATTTTCCTTGTCTTTATCGCTTCATCAATCAGTAGGCAGTTCAGAAATTCTGTTAGCTCATGTTTTGTTTCTGTGTGAGTTAGAAGCTTTTTGAGAGGAACTGCTTTCATTTTAGAGCTCCTCTCAATTCTATAATGAACTGGTTCCACTCCCAGTTCACCTCAAACAGCGAGTCAACATATTTAGATCTTCCTTTAATTCAGTAATGCCCATTTTCGTACGCACTGAAACTTTTGTTGAAAGGCTTTGACACATTTTTAGATTTAGACACGGCATTCCATCCCAAAAATTGACACACCTTTTTACAAGCCTTTTTTTGGACAGAATCAAGATACTGTTTGTTCCAGCGGTTGTCATTCTATAGATATTACTAATGGTTGATTCTGAGGCTACACGCTTTGTGACTAAGTTTACTAGACTTTTTCCTCCAACTGGAATGGTACTGTATAGTCTGTAAAGGAACGAAGCAAAGATTGGGCATTTATGAATCGTCGGGAAGAGATTTAATAGGCCAATCGGTGATGTTTCCTCTTTTGTTTATGACCAAATTTGACAATGTCATGAACTTGTTCCAAAATTTTTGCACAATATGGAGCTGTTAAAAAAATCTGGTCAATGTTTCCAGCAGCAGTTTTATTCTGACTATGCCACCCACAACCTTCAGCTTCCTGTTTTCTTTATATAGAGCTTAATTTACTCCCAAAGAACAAAAAGCAGATCCTGTTTTGTTAAGAGCCCAATGTCCTTTTAAATGTCCCCATGTTTCATGATCTTCTATTTTGACCATTTCCATTTCAGATAAGTGTAATGTACTCAATGATGCGTAATTTCTCAGTTCCAATGCAAAAAAATACTTTGTGAAGTTATGTAGAGAAGCTAATCGTAGATCCCAATCACTGTCGTGAACAAATCTAAAAAAAAAAGAAGAGATAATTGACAAGACCATTTCCATATACTGAGTAACCATCGCAAATGTTGGTCTTTATGAACACATTTATAATTTAAATTTCTCAATTTTTTTGTATATTTCACGGGGGTCAAAAGTACCTGCGCTTCTTTGCAGTAGCTGTTGCTAGTGGTTTCATTTAGAGCTGTATAGTAAGGATGTCACTGTAGACGGTAAATGATACAAACACAATTTAACATTAATGCTCTATTAATAACCCATATTACTCTATAAATATGTCATATTGTTCTCACTTTATAGGGATCACAATGATTCTCCAATTTAAGTTAAGGGAGCCATAGCTCCCCCATGATAAATTCTCACATGTGTGACATAGTCAGTTGGATTATACTCGATTTTTTAACATTTTAAGATATCACACAACTTTATGACTTATTTCTACTTCGGAGAAGGCCGTTGCGCCCCCCGTGATAATTTTCTACGTGTGTAACATCTATATTAAGTATCTACTAACTATTACGAAAACTTTGAGCTATCACATTGTATTATATAACCAATTTTTGAAAATCAAATAACTAATCAATAGTTTCCCATTGGGGGGCCATAGGCCCCCCCCTCACCCCAGTGCATTTCACTAAAGTCTACCATCGAAATTCGTATTATACTGATTTTCATGAAAATTTATTTGTCACATACAGGGCCATATTATATAGTAATGAATCAAATTGATTTATCTTCAGATAACTATTTATTATAACAAAACAAGCTAAAAATGTAACAGAGCAAACGTCATCTTCACTTATATGCAGATAATGTCATATGATCCTAATTGGTTACTTTTAATACAGAAAATCTATATATAATTATTTATAATAATAATCTAGTAAAACGTCATCAATATTGACTGCAAAAAAAAGTTTATACTTTATAAATGATTTTCACTACGGTAGTCCTACTAATATAGATGGTTTGAGATTATGTGGTATATTTTGAGGTTAATGATTTATTTTGTACCATCTACCTAGATATTCGCCAAAGTGGGGGTTAGAATTTTTGATACTTTGAATTTTTCTTATATCCTTTGAACTTTAAATTTGACAAAATTTCAAATATATATAGTGAGAGAGAGAGAGAAAGAGGGAGAAAAGAGAGAGAAAAAACAAAACTTGGTACCCCTTCGGATACGCGTATAGCAGTGATGAATAAGAATAACTAGCTACTTGTATAGTTGAGAGTGTGTTAAATAGAGTCAGTGTCTCTAGTTTGATTTTCTGGTAAGGAGAAGGTCGGGTTTTGGATCCCGGTCAGGTTCAAAGAGGAGTTTATTGTTAAATGTTTTTCACGATCTCTCCACGTGAATGCTGGTACAATTTCTTTAAATGTTACCTTCCTCATACTTACTTCATTAGCGTAGATATGCGATTAGCCGAAGGGCTAGTAGAAGGCGAAAATCGGAGGGCATAGGGGGGGGGGGGAATCCTATTAAATGGAAGTGTAAAAAAAAATTAAATATTGGGAACTCGTCAATAAATCAACCCATTATTCGGTCTGAACTTCATTCCAGTCGATTCCACATCGCTCGCTCCTTGCAGCTACATTATACACCTGTTGAGTCATGTATAGATATACCTATATATATAGATAATTCTAGTTTTCCTTGAATCTGACAAGTCGACAAAAACAACTAAACACTTCTTTTTCCCTCTTTTTATATTTCTTGGAATATGCTGCGCAATGCAACACGCACACGGACGTGTTTCCAAGTTTTCATGAAATAAAAGTTGTTTCTAAAACTTGTTGTAAGGTCTCCGATGACCCCCTTCCAAACGCTCTCTCTCTCTCCATCACTCTCCATCCCACCTATCCCTCTCCCAAAACATTGTGGTCCGCGGCGCCCCCTGTCTTTAGTTTGGGTTACCGGCACCTCGGGGCAAAATGCATTCGGAAATGTTGGGTTCAACCTGAGGGTAAAAATGAATTATATCGCATAGGCCCCTTCCTCCACCAAACCGTTTGATGGGAGTTTTGAGAAATCCGCAACTTTACTATAATATGCTATGAAAGAGAGCTCTTAGAAATTAGATTCATATGTAATTAAATGTATAGACTTATAACAATACATATACATAGGTACGGTATATACATATATATTTTTAAATTTGTTAATGTAAGTTTATTACAAATATAAAATTTAATATATAGCTATTTATAGCTATTTCCAAACATATATACATATATGTGTATACATATCTATTTGGTGTGTGCGAGTAGGCAAAAATTCGAGTTCAACTCGAGCTGCTAGAACTCGACTCAAATATTTTTACAAAACTCGAAAATTTTGAATAGGCTACTCAGAATTTTCGGTATTTTCCTCGAAAACTCCTAGCTTGATTAGTTTTATTCAATTTTAAGATCTAATTTCATATAAAATAGAATCCTTCAATATTTTATTTTGTCTAAATAAAAAATATTACACTTCTAATTAATTTATTAAATATTCAGATGTGTATGATTATAATTATTTTCAAAACGTAAAAGATCTTATTAAAAATTATGTTTATACTTATATACATGATTTATGGAGGGATCTAGTACAGAAATTCAACTAGAAATATTTATTTTACAAATGGTAATCTATAAGTTATTACTTGAACTCGATAAAAACTCAGTATTTTCATTCAAACTCGACTTGAAGTGAAACATACTTACGTTACCTGATAGCTCGGGATCTTAATTGATCGCTAATATGTAGGTAACGATTTCCGCACGTACATCACAGACTCTGCCTTAAAATACGAGTGAAGAATGATCCCGGACAAAGGCCAATTCCTGGATAGCTCAATGGTTAGATCATCGGTGTACTAAGCCCAAGTTCCCAGTTTCGATTCTCGTGTCCAGGTGTCAATTTTCAAATTGAAAAATTTCTCGAACATCTGGTGTATTTTATGAATATGGCGATTAAACCCATGGCGCGTGTCCAACGTGAGTTTAGATAGGTACAGGAGCGTCATGTAATTCGAAAACAGAAGGAGGAAAATCCAAGGTCATTCTCAGAAATTTAATTTGAGCTAGTGATGGTTTGTGGTAAGGCCCCCCAATAGAAAATGTCCTTTTTTAATTTACTTTTTGTCACCGCATCTTACTATCCGTTCTGGTTAACATATATATACCTACTAATTAAGCTAATGTTTTAAGGATGAGAGGCTGGAATTAAGATGAAACTTACCTGCTTTTACCTGGAGAAAGAATGGGAAACAATTAAGGAATAAACACTCTCAGAACTTTGGCCGAGATTCGAACA
>CABFVX010002631.1:0-15871 GCA_902151425.1 Timema shepardi | reverse complement strand
CCCCCCCCCCCCCCGTCATAAGAAGTTCAATCTGTTACCATAGGGACGTCTTAGCTTAGAATATACGGCCTCAGTAGCGGGTGAATCTCTCTCAAAAGCAATTTTTTACTTTATCAAACCAAAAGAAAGTAACTTTCTGTAATTATACAAATTTTCAACCCCGAGATTATGATGAATCTTTTACGTTTCGTGTGTGTCCGAACCCAAACCAGTGGATTTTACAGTTTTGTACCATCTCTGTCTCCCTGTTTGTCTGTTTCCAACCACATACCTGAAAAGGTCTGGTGGAATTGGTTCACACTCGATATTTAGATGTTAACCAATGGGGAAATACCTTGGGACTTGTTTTTATTTTGAATTTGGCAATTAAATTAAGGTTAGTTTATTTGTAAGTTTTTAATCCCAACTTTTTCGAAAGTTGACTAAACAATTTTGTTTAAAATGAATATTTAGAGAGAGTTTGACCTTCCAAATAGCACTGTATACTTGGTAGTTGGGTAAACATTTGTTAAAGTTTAGTTTACTGATGAGTGAGTTTCAAAAATTTAAAATATTTTGAAAATAGCTTTAACGATTTTGTTTAAAATGTATATCTGTGTGTGTTTGACAATACAAATAAAACTGTGTAGTTATTTGGGGGGGTTGATTGGCTTAGGGGTAGTTTACTGATGATTTTTTTTAAATTTTAATTTAAAAATAAATCCTAGTTTCACTTCAATGAGGTTGTAGAGGCGTGCGATATAAAATGTTTAGTTAAAGTAGGTTTTTATCATTGTTTCTATCTCATTTTAGCACAAAGCAGCGAGTAATGTCCAAGCCTATATCACCTCAGTACAAGACTTGTTAAGTCTCCACATCCATCTGTCCTTCTGTTCCTCCTTCCCCTCTCAGCCGATCATCCCATCTGCCTGAGTGAAGTAGTGAGGCCTGCTCAATGCTTGCGTGCCCGCTCAGCTCTCACGCCAAGCTGTCACATGCAGGGAGTCGAACCTTTGGCTCAGGAAGTGTGCTACAAGCACACTTAATCGAAGGATTGTAGTTGGCTTCCACTAAGCCAACACTTTCTCAATACTATAAGACACGTAGATAAGGAGTAACAAGGTTCTATGGTCTAAGGCGTCACCCTCGTAATGGACCTGACTGCCGATGAGAGGGAGATTGGGGCTCAAATCCCGGTTTGGTGTACTGAGGGCAACTTTTACAAAATTGTGTTCCACTCTCCCTCCACGCAAATGAGGGTCCATTTTTTCTAAGCCCAACCTTTCTCATATTTCACTCACTAGCGTAATTAATAAATATGTGTATAACCTGAACAGGTAGAAAGACATGGTGCTAAAAATCAGAGTTCTAAGGGGTTTGTACTACCTTTCTACTAATTTCAACTAATACAACATTTAATAAAAATAAAAACAATCACTTAAATGAATAAATTTATATATTGAAGACTCCTTGTTCGATTACCACGTCCAAGCTGTCGGTTTTTTTTACTTATATTTAATTAATTCCAGCATCAGAGCTTACTTTGTGGACAACCATCACGTATCAGTTTATGATGAACATGAAATAACTTAAATCCTTGTTTCTTTAAATATTGAGTGTGTGATGTTCGGAATAGTGGACTCTAGACGTCAAGAGATAAAGAAAGTTGAATGTTTTATTAATATAGAAATATTAAAATATTAGTTTATCAACCTACTATTGCAGTTAATTGCTTCACGTTAGGCAGTAAAATAATTAATACAGATGATAATGTCTATAGATTGAACAAAATGAAGTGACAAAAGAGTTAAATTACCAGAAAATTATATGCATAAAATTGATTTTGAATTAATTTATGGGTAAATATTTTAAAACAACTGAATTGTTTGAATTATAATTTAAAGTAGAAGAGTTATTTATATAAAATTTGCTTGAAATATTAAAATTAATGAACATAATTTATTTATTTTGTATAATAATACCATATTAAAAAACTAAGTGTAACAAAATTTCACGAAAAAAATTATTTCAGGCTCAAAAAGCCCAGGAGGATCTAGGATTTAGAAATACATATATTTAGAATATTTATATATATATATATATATATATATACATTCGTAATATTAACTGAATATCGTCGGCAGGCCCCCATATTAAATGAAAAGTTAACCTAGTCTGTTTTGGGGGGAATAAAGAGGGGGGAGGGGGCGCTAAGGTCCATATCTTGACCAGAAATTTTGAGGGTGAGACATCATAAATGGTTTATCTCCACTTAAATGTGGAATATTTCCTCAAACTCCACCTTCCTAATCTCTAACCCTATTAGTGTTGTTAGAGTCGTATTGCCTAAACTAGAAAGTAATGCAACAGCTAATTGTTATTTATTTAATTAATATGAAATAGATAATGTATTACTTAGAGTATTAGAAGTGTGTGCTTATGTTTTTGGTTATAATTCATGTGGCTTCAGGGAGGCCACGATATGGACAAGGGTGGGAACCCACTGGCCTAAACGAATAATAAGAGGCTATGGGGTAAAAGCAATAGCTTTAAATTTTAATAATATTCATTAAAGTTGTTGTAAGGAGATGTAATACTATAATAATCAACGCTTTTTACGTAAGTTTATTTCCTTAAATATCAAGTCACTTATTAGTATAATATCTGTTTCTTCCTTGATTATTATAATAACTTGAAAATTTATGTAAAAATGTTTTGAGTTTTACCAGGTTGTAAAACTAAGTCATGTATCTACCCTTTGAATCCAAATAATTCCTGAAACTACAGTTTCCCCTTTTGGTTTCACAACCAGTGGCGGCTCGTGTTTAGGCACTGTGGAACTGCAGCAACCCCTATTTCCACTTGATATTATCGATAACATTTAATATAATGAGTCCTTTTTTCTTTAATTCTTTCTTAATTTTTATAGTACAATATATACTCCTCAAGCTTAATGTCAGTACTTCAATATCCATCCCTCGGTTTAAGAGTTTATGAAAAAGATACAAAAATCTTTGTATGGAACTGTGCGTTTCACAGTGCCAGTGACGTGGTGTTTGACTGTTGTGCGCATGCGCACATAGAAGGAGGTTGGGAAGGAATGTGGGACTGCCAGGTAGAGAGATCACTGTTGATCTCGCAGTGCCGGCTCTGGCGTGATGGCGGAAGGAAGTTGTTTTTTTTACTCAGCGTGTGTTGTGCTTAAAAACCGTGTACCATATTCTTGAATGTGATAGAGTTTATAATTGGATTATTATTCTGCTTCCAGTTATTCTTTTTGATTCATTTTTTTTAGTTAATTTATTTAACAGAAAGACTAAGTGCACTTGCAGTACTTTCAATGGAGAAATATTTTCTCAATTGTCATCCAGAGATCAAGGAGAAAATTATTGAACTTTTTGCGAAAACTGTAACAATTTAAGTTAAATTAAGTAAAAAATGTTTGGTTTTTTTGTTAAGATTTTATCAAGTTCCTGAATAAATTTTCTTTTTATACATGTTTTTTTCCTTTTACACAATTTTAAAATAAAGGCTAAACATTTTATGGAGCAGCACCCCCACTAATTTTAGCTACGAGCCACCACCTTAATCACAACACATTAACATTTAGGAATTTAAACCCAAACAGGGCTCAACTCCACAATATATTACTTGTTGGGTTGCGCAACCTTTGAAGGTTAAACGTATTAATGATAATTTTGATAGAACAATATATTATCAATCACAATGGTGGTCATGAGGTCTGATAAATTTGGTTCGCAATTGACTGTAAAATTGGTGTCGTAAAAACCAGAGTTCATCTACTCTTTTCTAATAATCTAGTTTATAAATATATAAATTCTACCTTACTTAACGCCATCCCATTGGTAACATTAAATGCGTACAAACGTACGAGAAGTAAGACTCGAATAACTATCCTTAAATTAAAATAGTGCCTTGTGTTATAATTTATCCATTGGATCCTTAACTCTAAAAATGAATCAAACATTTTTTTAATAACTACTGTCCAGAGATAGTTTATTTAGTATTTTATTTATTTATTATATAACATTGTTATCCCTTCAATGCGTCTTCGGGTGTAGCTGGTTTTGTCTAGTCGAAATCGTAGAAGATGGGTCCATGGTTGGAGTAATGTTTGGTTGCCACTGTCTTCTTTAGGGTCTTCTGTCGGTGGGCCTTGCCGGCGCGGCGGGTGTATCCCATCCTGTGAGGTCACCGTCGGAAGGGATGATCAGGTTGGAGGGTGAGAGGACAGAGTCCCGGCAACACGGAGTCGTGGTGGTAGGTGTCGATAAAGTCCCGGCAACGTAAGTCGCGGTGGGAGGCATAAGGAACTGTCCCGGCAACGTGAGTCGTGGTGGGAGGCAGAGGAACAATCCCGGCAACGTGAGTCGCGATGGGAGGTAAGGGATAGTTGCGGAAGGATGGGGAGTGACGATGAAAATGCTCTTTCGTAACGGTGGTTCCCAAGGGTGGGTCACCACTAAAAACAACTCCAGAAATCACCGTGT
Organism: Timema shepardi; assembly: GCA_902151425.1. NCBI lineage: Eukaryota > Metazoa > Arthropoda > Insecta > Phasmatodea > Timematidae > Timema > Timema shepardi. The sequence continues at coordinate 11,381 of CABFVX010002631.1, read as the reverse complement.
TATATACCCTCCACTGCTGCCTGGCCTTGTCCAATGGGGGAAACAGGGGCTTCCTATTGGTGCGGGAAAACGTGAGAGACTGTGTCCTTCACGCGAGCCAATAGCAAGCCGAAGTCCGAAGTCAAATAGCATGCTCTAATGCTCCCTGAAGGGGAGCACGAGAGCAAGTTCCAATACGTACCGACCAATTGGTCACACCGTGTGGTTCGCAAAAATTAAGAATGGGTTGTCGCGTTTCGCGAAGTTCTGAAACAAAGAAACAGATATTACATATTATTATTAACATTGGGGGGTAGGGGGGGGTAAGAAATTTGAGAAACCGAATAAGGGTTTTTTAGAGTTACGTGCGGAGACACGACTCTATGGAGGGCTGGGTGAGAGCCTCCCAAACCACTGTTGTCACATATAGCTTATCCGAGCAGGGCTTTGGGACGTCGATGTCACCCACCAGGGTCGATGACGTAGTTCCCAAGCCCCTGGACAAGAGGATTGGTGGCACCGGGAAGTCTAGCGTAGAAAGACTGCGCCAGACTTACAAACTAAATTAATTTGCTACAGTACACGTAATAGCCTTATTCCACACCTTAGGGTCTAGATAGTTATCAACTTAATAAGAGGATGAACTCGTATGAAAATAGTAAATATCTTCATTAGCATCACCCAGAATTGAACCGAGGTCGATCCCTCTAATCATCAAGCTAAAGTGACGTAACTTTTACATTTTGATACAGCTAATGTTCTTGATCTACATTTTAGAGCAAGTACCTCGTCTGGGCTACCCGCTTGTTTACGCTAATGAAGTAGCGAAGATGATGGTGGAATATTGAGCGTTGAGGAAGATATAGAAATCAGTTAGGTAAAAACCCAAATAGAATTCGAACCCTGATCTCTTCACAGGCAAACTAAACAAGGTGAGGCTGACGCTTTTGTTTCACACACACAAAGTTTACTTGAAAAACTCAAGAAATTCGTTAAATACATAGTTGTTTATGTAACATTTAGAACTTAAACATTAATCTTGGAAAGCTGTCTGGTAAAGGAGATCGTACAATAAAACTTTCCTTTGATTTCCGTTTTAGACAATCTATAATTATTTCCGTCCTAGCATTGTTTCCCCTTTAAGTGTGGGTGTAGTGATACACGACTCGACAAAAAAAAAATTGAAAAAAAGAAGACAGTAAAAAAAGATTTTTCCTGTGTTTGTGTAGGAGGGGTCAAAAGATCCTCGACGCATCGACCAATCCCCAATGCAAGTTTCTTCGCCTGGACATGGCGGCTTCACATAGGGTTTCTTCATTTCTCTCTTCTTAAACTTTTGGTTTGTTTTATTTCTAATACTTCCTACCCTACTTCTCCTTTTATTCGCCTCACTTTTCCTCGGCAGTAAATTTTCAAGGGAGCAATATTTATGCAAAGAGAAATAGAGGACTTGGTCTAAATTTAGAGGTACAAGGCGAAGGTAATGCATCATAGAACTATACCGTTCTATTAAAAAGTCAGCCAAAAAGTAAGGTATGAAAAATTGTTCTTAAAAAAAAGACAGGTTTTCCTTTTTCTTTTTTTCCTTGGAAAGAAGGGCATACATTGCATTCTTTATGGTGGTTTAGCTATTTTATTACTGATCCCGTGGTACAGTTTTATGTTGGCGAAAATTTGCACACGAGCTACCTTCTTGGAACTTGGTAACTGCCCCGGAGAGCTGTAAATAATTATATCCAAATGGCTAAATAAATATTTCCCTAGACAATTCTTTTTTAATCGGCACTAATTTATGAGTTATCCAACACCAATCTTTAATGCATATATCTAATGAGATGGTCTTTTTTTCGATTTCTGGCACGGCTGAAAAATGAAATATTAGTATTAAATTGTGATTTTCCTCTTTTATATTGAATTGAATTGGCTTTGTGTCTATTCTAAAAGTTGGTTAGTTAGTCATGTGCTGATGTACTAGACTGCCGATGACGAGGAGATTGATGTTCGAATCCCGGTCGGGTTCAGGGGTTGTTTTTCCAAAATCTTTTTCACTCAACCACCGCGCAAATGCGAGTACACTTCCTCTAAATATAACCTTACTAATATCTAAAACCATTAATATAACTAGTACATAACCCAAACTGGCAGTAAGACGTAGTGATAGAAAAAAATGAAATACACCTCAAGTAGCCATAAAAAATCTACATACAAACTTCTATTCTACATACACAGTTACCTCTAAAATATTCCTTTCTAAGGGTATGTGAAATGACGTAATATTCGACACTTCCATTTTGACACCTACAATAACCTTCACATCTTTGAAAAATCTCGAAGGAAGAAAAAGAAAACTTCAATACACAATGAGCACATTTTAAATAACTCACCAAAATTACATATTTAAATATTTGATGGTTTTTAGAAAATCAACTCAACGATATTTTAACACCAACTAGTGATTAAATCCCTACATACATGGTTACCCTGGTTGAATATCTATCATTAGCATAGCAGCATTTTTTTTAAATTTAGCACCGCGTCCTATTATCCGTTCAAGTTATACGCTTAAGTACTAATTACGCTAACGGATTAGAGATTGAAAAGGTAGAATTCAGAGGAAGTGAGCCTGCATTTGCGTGGAGGGAGAGTGGAAACCCCCCCCCCAGTTCACCCGACCGAGATTCGAACCTCGATTTCCCCGTCCTCAGCAGTCGAGCTCAACACGACTAGCATGTTAGCAAACTACGCCACCGAGGTGGGTTATATTGACATTTGATGATAAACTTTATAATTGAAGAGATAAAGTTGTTATTAAATCCAGGACGCCTTCTATAGATATTAAAGAATTTTTTAGGTCATTATGTGAAGATAATATATCTCTATGTTTGTACTGGAGAATTGTTTTATTAATTTTAGCCAAAAAAGTGTTTTAAAATAAAAACTGCAGAAACAATGACCTTTCTGGCGTTTTCTACATCCTCAAAGGAATAAAATGTCAAGAATGGTTTTAAGTATCAAAATGTGTTTGTATTTTCTAAAAGGTACTCCAATTTACAGTAAATTCTTAAGAAAATCAATGTAAAAGCTTGCTGAGTCTAATTGAAATGGTGTCTTTTGAATTAATCATCGTTCAATGAAGCTGTGTAGTGCTGACTTAGCTCATAATAACATTACACGATGCAATGATATATCTTTGCGCAGTTTACCTCTTCACATCATCATAATCATCAACTGTTTCTAATCTCTGACTAAATCAGTTTAGTAAAATGCCCCCATATTTCTTTATCCTTCCACCATTCTTCCTCCATTAATTGCTGCCATCTTTCTCCTCTGTCGTATGATTTCTTTTAACATTCCTTATAACAAGGTTAATATTGTTATTGCTATTTTTTAGTCATTGATAATATTTATAAAAAGCGACAGTTGGACATCACGTGACTTGACGCATGAATAAATGAAATTAATCAATTCAATCTAGTAGCCTTAAACCACTCGACCATAGCTTTGAAGAAGTGAGAGTGAAGATAGCTCGTGTGTAAGCAATTGTACTGTGAACATTTTCACACCAGTGACGGTGGTTACATGGTCTAACGCGTCAGGATAGATTAAATCAGATTAACTACCGGGTGGTCGAGTTTCACCGTGTACACTAGGGATGGTTTTTCACCTCTAATTTACTATCGTAGTTTTCCCATTCCTTCTTCAATCTAATGCGGGATAATTTCCTTAATATTATCCTTTTAAACCCTCACCCTTTCGATTAACCTGTCAATAATCTGAGTATGAACGTGTTCATAACACTAAAAACTCATATATACGTGTCTTACAATTTTAGAAGGTACTTCTTGGCACAACTAAATTAAATTTGTTTTTGTATCGATCTTTTGTTTATACCAAACATTTTCGAATGTAATGATTATATTAACACACAACGCTATTTTTTTATGCGAAACTATTTTTTTGTAGTTTCTAGCGGGACGGGAAATTACATATTTTGCATATCAATAAAAAATAAATAAAAAACTTTGACTTATTAGTTGTACACAAAAGGCCAATTGTGTCAACACAAAATTGTACTATGGTTAGTACTTTCCCAGTGGGTACTGCCAGAGCACTCAATAGTACATTTATACCACTACCCACTCCCTGGGGTATACATCAAATCTAGTACACATTAACTTTAAACACTTGGACAAATGAGGTGCCAACAAGGGGCGAATGAAAATACTATCTGTGCGGGCCACTATACAAAACTAGACGTGCTCCGCACTTTGCGCACCTAAGATAGTAGCACAGAAAAAAGGGGTGTCAACAAGAATGCTGTGAGATAATAATTTAATGACAATAATTTGAATTGACAGTAAGTTAACAATAGCAATGATTTGTAACGTTTAACATACAATTACTAACATTTTTTAAACTTTTAATAATTTTCTCTTCTGCTCCATTTTAGCTCTCTTCACGTGCTCAGCTCTCTCCACGTGCTCAGCTCACTCCACGTGCTCAGATCTTTCCACGTGCTCAGATCTTTCCACGTGCTTGGCTCTCTCCACGTTCTCAGCTCACTCCACGTGCTCAGCTCTCTCCACGATCTCAGCTCACTCCACGTGCTCAGCTCTCTCCACGTGCTCGGCTCTCTCCACTTGCTCAGCTCACTCCACGTGCTCACCCACATACCCATATTAGCGTGGAGGGAGAGTAGAGAGCCATTTAGTAAAAACCACCATCAGTACACCCAACTAAGATTCGAAACCCGATCCACGCGTTATCAGCAGTATAGTCCAACACAAGAGTAGCGAGCTAGACCTTGCGGTCACCGAAGCGAGCTGTTACAAAAGTTGCTTAAGCTACTTTCATAAACCCAATTATAATATTATTTTCACATTTCTGACAAATCGCTTCAATTACAATAACACAATAAAGATTAAATGTCTACATATTGAATCAAATAACCAAAGTTATCGTATTTTTGTTTTAGAGAGGTTATACTCGCACCTAGAAATCATATTCTGAAAGTTGAAAAATGACACCTGGACACGGGAATTTAACCCGGGACCTATGGCTTAGTATGCCAATGCTCTAGCCACTGTTTCTTAATATGCGATATCTTACCATTATAATAATTGTACAAATGGCAGCAATAAGCCAACTACCGAGTCGAGGGGGGCTGCGTTATCTGATAGCTCGTGATCATAGTAGAATCATACATTTGTAGCCGACGATTCCCGCACGTCCATCACAGACTCTGCCTTAAAATATGAGTGAAGAATGACCATAAGCACGAGACGATTCCTGGATAGCTCAGTGGGTATAGCATTGGCGTTCTAAGCAAAATATCCTAGGTTCGATTCTCGTGTCAAGGTGTCATTTTTCAGAAGAATAATAATATTTAGCACCGCGTCTTACTACCCGTTCGGGTTATACGCTTTAAGTACTAATTACTCTAATGGATTAGGAATTGNAGCCAACTACGCCACCGAGGCGGGTTCATTTTTCAGAATAAATAAATATATATATATATATATTTATTTATTTATTAATATTATATTTATTTATTATATTTATTATTTATATATATATATATATTGTTGATATTGAAAGCAAACAAATATTCGCCACGTGTTCTAAAGCTACGCTCCTTTATATTCTACTGTACAATAATAATACTCTCTTCGTCTAGATGTACTTGGTAATATTATTAAGGGAGACCAATGTTACCGTTGGACCTAGATTTCATCGACAAATTTGTTTATGTTTGACTCATTTTAATACTTGAAATATAGCTTACTGCCCATCTTATGGTTACTCTTCCATTTGAGTGTGTATTACTCTGCTCTTTGAGGCATCTTGTAGGTCCTACAGGCCACAAGTTGTTACACGCAGCAGTGGTCACATGGTATAAGGTGTCAAGCTAGTAATAGACTGCACTGATGAAGTAAGGAAGGTCAAGGTTCAAATCTTACCTGAGTACACAGGGATAATTTTACAATGTGGCTTATCACTGTGTTCTACACAATATTGTTTATCAAGGTGGTTTCCCCCAGCAGTGTTTATCAATGTTGTTTTCCACAATATTGTTTATCAATGTGGTTTTCCCCAGTAGTGTTTATCAATGTGGTTTTCCACAATATTGTTTATCAATGTAGTTTCCTCAATATTGCTTATAAATTGGGTTTTCCCCATATGATTTTCCCCTAACATGATTTATCAATGTCATTTTCGCCAATATAGTTTTCACCAATATCATTTATCACTGTGTTCTTCCCCAATACGATTTATAAGGGTCATTTTCATCAATATGATTTATTACTTTGCTCTTCCCCAATATGATTTATCCATGTGGTTTTTCCCAATATGATTTTTCAATGGGGTTTTCCACAATTAGATTTATCAAGGTAATTTTTCAAAATATGATTTATATTTTTTCCATAATGTGATTTTCCACAGCGTGATTTTCCACAATATGATCTATTGTGATTTTCCACAATATGATATATTGTGATTTTCCACAATATGACTTATCAATGTGATTTTCTAATCTTCAGGGTATACTCAACGCTATTGTGGGTGCACTTTCTCTAAACTACCTTTATCATTCCTTGGTGTAAATTGTGAAAACAACCAGCAGAAGTTATCTTTTGAGACTGAGCCTTCAGTGATTCAATTGATTGCTCTAGCACAACATGAAAATTGACAATTCAATCACACCGGGATTCGAGCCAAAGTGTCTCGGAGTTTATTGGACATTGTCTGAAGCTCAACACCCCAACAACTTGGCCAATAGTAGGTGCCTTGAGGCGTGTGGTTTTAGTACCATATTTATTTTTCACGATCTAACGATTAAGGAAATTAAAATTGAGGTTATTTAAAATTCGTTTGGATTCTTAATCGTAGACCACAAACAATATAAAAATACAAACCGAATACGTTTACGTGGGAGTATATATATATATACAAACTCCCACGTAAACGTATCCAGTTTGTATTTTTATATAATAATTATATATATATAATAATTATATATATATATATATAAAATCGTAGACCACAAACAATATAAAGATATAAACCGGATACGTTTTTATATTTTATATTTTTATATTGCTTGTGGTCTACGATTATATATATAATTATTATTTTATATATAAAATAATATTAATTATTAATATATATAAAAATATTAATTATTAATATATATAAAAATATTAATTATTAATATATATAATAATAATTATTATTAGTATCACTTCTTACAACCCATCCGGACTATACTCATTAAATTATACTAATAGAGTCCTTATGTTGATTGTAGAATTTATATGAAGTATACTCGCTTTAATAAAACCTGAGCGTCGTCAGAAGTTGAACAGTTTAAGGTGTCACTCTGGCAATAGAATGGAGTGTTGAATACGGGGAGATTGGGTTCAAATCCCAGTCGGGTGTGTTGAAGGTGTTTTTCCTAAATTGTTTTCCACTCGCCTTTCACGAAAATTCTGGTATACTTCCTTTAAATTCACCTTCCTCATCTAATATACGTTATCATAATTATACTACCATAAAGCCACATGGCTGACTCACTCACTGACATTAATGTTTGCCCACTTCCAGATGAGCTAGAAACTTGAAATTTGGCAAACTTATAGCTTCTAGCCTGTAACCGACGGTGAAATCCCAAAAAGTTTAAAAAAAATGTTAACCCCCGAAAAAAAATTAAAGTGTTAAAGCAACTTTAAAGTTGGTGTGGACCTTTCTTTGTAGGTCTCTTTTGGCTAAACGGTAAGACCTATCAAAAAACGGCTCTGGAATTACAATAGCTTACATCAACTTGCAAAGAAAACTCACCAGGGGTTTGGGGGTGGAGCCCCCCCCTCCCCGATCAAAGCGAGTATATATACATATATACCCTCACGATATCTCATCAACTATCAACTAGAGAAGCAGTGTCGATAAAAACAGGTGTAAGCAGTGAATAATCGTCACGGCTATTATTGCGGGTACATATGATGTAAAACACCGCTCTGTAGTAGGTTTTATTCTTTTCTTTCATTTGAAGCTGTCGAATGTATTGATTTATTGTTTAATGCGAGCAAAGCCGCAGGCAAATGCTAGTAAGTAATGTATTAATGTTTGTCTTTTATTCTTTAATATATCGTTCTAAAATGTAATTAGCGTAAAGACGGAACAAGAAGTAGTAAGACGCGGTACAAAATAATTATATTAATAATAATAAGGATGATGATGATAATAATAAAATAATATTAATAATATATAGTATATTTATAAAATAATATTTTCCTGCATAATTTTCAACCCCATAACCTTTCTCTACTCCCCTAGTGTGAATAAAATATGTCATTTTGGAGACGTCTACCACTAGAACTTTTAGGAACATTTGTAGAGAATAGCCCACTTTCCATATATTTTTGCGGTCAAGACTGATAACATTTCACTATTTTATTAGTGTTAAATTTTAGTTAATGTTTTCAGGCTGGATTTGGGTAGAGGTATTAGTAAAGCCTTCAAATTTACCTCTAATTCTCGCCCACACAACCTGGTTCATTGCGTCTTATAGGTGAAGTAACTGTTGTAATGTCGTAAATTATTATTTACTCAACGTGGATTAAACCCGAAAACATGTATTTTAACTCAAAAACAGGCCCTAGAATGATTTAAAACAAATTAATCATTAGTTTTGTTTAATTTTTATTAAGACACCGCATATTACTTACTACCCATTCGGGAACTAACGCTAATATGTTAGGGACGAGGAAGATTAAATTAAGATCAGTTTTTGATTTAGAAATGGTTTTACTATATTGCATTTTATTGTAATTTTAAATTAATCAAGATGATTTAAGCATTTTTATCATAGCTATTTTCCTTATAACCATATTTCTATGACTATTTAATGAATTATCAAAAAGAAAATTAGAATGAGCAAATAATTATGAATATAGTCAATAATAACAACTGTATTGTAGACAATTACACACAAATACATTTTTCGCGCCCCTTAAGACAGAGTTAGGTGGCATAATTTTCAATGTAGCCACAAGTGTAGTGAATGAGAAGCGAGACTCACCACATAATGTACAACATTGATAAATCTCAGTAGCCTAGGGATTATGTGTTCACCTTAGGATCCAACGTTCGTGGGTTCGAACCCAGCTGAGGTCGGCTTACCCGTAGCACAACTTCCTTCGGAGGGGAGGTAAAGCCGTCGGTCCCATGTCGATTGTGGAGTGTAAATAACCCCTGGAAAGGTTTGTGGAGATACCTTTCAGGCAAAATGTGTGGGCTCTTTCTCACTCTCTCGTAGAAATCCATGGGATGGGTGGGTTTATAACCCTCTTTACCTGAAATTAACCCATCATAGAAACTGAAACACGGAATAACAGGAGTAAATGAAGCTTTGTATCACATCAGGAGTTGAAGCATTAATTTTAATAAATTGTAAAAAATTAAGAGGTTAGGTTGCTCAAACGATCATTTAAAACATGTAAGCTTTTACTTATCGGTTACAACTGCCTCAAACTCAATTGATGAAAACTTATCAAATTAAAAATGTCAATTTAGTATGAATTTTTGTTTTTTTGTTTCCAATGACATGAAGGAAACATCAAGTTACCCCCAGTACACGCAATCAGGATTTTTTTTAATTTTGCTGTGAGAGCTGGCAACCTCTAATTCTCCACATTTATATGGCCAATTCACCACTAGTGGCGATTGTCGACCGGGTTTACCACCCTGGCCCTTAGCTGTTTCCCTGCACTGTCTTAGATCGTTCGACCCCCGGGGTGGGTAATTGTATAGTTGATATTTTACCATTATTTGTATTATATAAAAAATGGCAGCTGTAGGTAGATTCACACGGACTGACGTATCAACACACAAAATAATATCAAGTAATTTTTATAAACCCCAGATGAGGTATTTTCTATGGACATTTGATTGTACTTATGACCCTCTTGCCCGATATATCCTGGCTTGTCCAGAGAAAAACCTTCATGATGAATGTGTGACGTGGATTACAGGTCGCTCAGGCAGGTACAGTCACGGTCCCTGCAGTACAGTCTGATCTCACCTTGCCACCCTTATCCAGGGGGTGACAGACAACGGTGGGGTGGGTTGGCGCCGGGCCACTACAGCGAGCAACTCGACAAATTACTGGCTGTCTGATTGTTTTATTTAGTTTTTATATATCTTTAAACGTAGCATATCTCGCGGCAACCTTGTGAAACTAGGGTACAGCAATTTCGACTGTCTGGGCTGACATTTGCCAAGGGCCTCTGACGTGGGCAAGAAATCTGAAGATTTAAAAAAAAATCCAAACGTTGTCCAATCTTCAGAGTCTTGAGTTTGAATACCAGTCGAGTAAAAAAAATGCATTAATCTTTTAGTGGTGCGAAAGTTTATTATGTTTGAGTGATTCGGAATTCACTACAAATGCTATTTAAACTGAGAAAGACCTGACATTTTGTCAAAAGCCTGTAGTTCTATTCCCTACAAAGCGCAATATGAGTGTTTTTTAATAGTGAGGTATTTAACGTGCACTTATTGACTCAACTGGTTAATTCAGCACATGACTTAACACCTAACTCCTATCCGTTATTTCATAAGTGTGGAAGGGGGAAACTCCATATCCCCAATGATACATTTTTGGCCATGTTGGGAATCTAACTGGAACCCCTAGCTCACTGGGTAGACATACTAACGATTGAGCTAGGGTGATAGAGCAGGCCTGATCTATCTTAACACAAGATGGGGCTTCTTTGTTTCTCACCAGTTTAAGACGTGTATGCATACTAAATTTAACTCTTGTCATCCTGTCTCGTTAGATTAATCAAATAAATTCGTTAATAGTATGTAGCTTACAATTATATTAAGGATAATGAAAATAAATCATGAAATTTTGTTGAACGAGGACCCTAACCCTGAACTCCTGAGTCCTAGTCTGCTACACTCCCAAGATGACCAACCAATACTAAATACAAAACATAAAAATAAGTCAACATTGTATGTTGGATCCTCTCAATATCCCCAGAACCACAATTTGGGCTGCATGCAGCCCACGGGTCCTAAGTTTGACATGTGTGTCTCTGAGCATGCAGCCCACGAGTCCTAAGTTTGACATGTCTGTCTTTGAGCGTGCAGCCCACGGGTCCTAAGTTTGACATGTCTATCTTTGAGCGTGCAGCCCAGGGGTCCTAAGTTTGACACGTCCATCTTTGAGCATGAAGCACACGGGTCCTAAGTTTGACATGTCTGTCTTTGAGCGTGCAGCCCACGGGTCCTAAGTTTTACATGTCTGTCTTTGAACTTGCAGGCCATGGGTCCTAAGTTTGACATATCTGTCTTTGAGCATGAAGCCAACGAGTCCTAAGTTTGACATATCTGTCTTTGAG
>CABFVX010002630.1:56690-108912 GCA_902151425.1 Timema shepardi | reverse complement strand
CTGTCATGATTGTTTTTATTCCTCTATGATGTTGTTTACTCTTCTTGCTACCGTTGCTATGCACAAATAAAATGTATCAACAAACTGATAAATAAGTTCTTGCGATGTAATTATTCTTTGAATTACTACAATTATACCTCACTTGGCCGAATAAACATTTAAATTAACGTATATTGAATTCAGTCTTACAGGTTATACCGTAAAAATACGAAAATAATCTTTAATATATTTAAATTTGTAGCTATCATCCATGTTGTTTACATTCCACCAAGACTACAATATATTTAATGTTGGCTATTAGTTTGTATATTGATTTTAGAAACTATATTATATTATTGAAAGTTCAATAAACATTATGAAATTTGGTTTCTTTAAAAAAAATCAATTTGAATGACAAACTTTGTGTAGTTGTGTTATGCATGCGAGTGCTGACTGAAGTCACATTATAACCGCAAATATAATGCGTTCACTTCATGACCGTTACGTCGCAAACACTGACAATACGCTCGTTTGTGTCATGGCGGCTGCACACTTAATTTGTTTCTCAGTTGTTTACAATGCTTTCTGGCACACAACCAGAATTGTGTTTATATACATATACTAGAAGTTGTCTTACTTTTAATCAATCATTTAGTTTATAAGCTTGTAGAAAGTATTATTATATTACCAGTTTTTTTAATAGGTTCATATCCTTTATACTGCTTTCAGAAATCATATTATATTGAAAGTCCAATAACTATAATGAAACAAGCTAGCTATAAATTTTTTAAATTTCTTTGAATGACATACTTTGTGTATAATTCTTTGTTCAAAACGATGATTTAGGTTAAAGGCTTGTAGGGAGTACGGTCTCTACTACACCCTAATTTTGGTATAATCCTGATATGAAGGTGTTGATTTATAATGAGAAAAAGTTTAAATTCATAGGTTGTAGACCGATTTAGAATAACTAATTAGCATTTTGATATGTTTATTAATAATTAGAAATAAACATTAATACATATTACGAACAAGAAACTATATCCGTACAAGAGACAACGAAAGCATGCGTGCATGGCAAAAATCATGTTACTATTGTCTCTACTCAGTCCAACGCACACACAACATTATCACTTCCATTGCTCACACACCTGCACACCACAGATATCACTACATTTTTATTCACTGTAATATAAATTTACCTATACTTCCCAACACTCATCCTTAAATTTATAATACAGTCCAACCTTAATCATAAACCAGTCTATATCACATTCATTACATATCTGCATTTTTCAAACTTATTTCGACCTAATGGCATTTTCATATGAATCTATTTTAACAATATCAATTTCTGCTTTAACATAACTTTTGTTTACAAAATGATAATGTGTCTCTATATAAGTCGTTTTTTTTAATTACCATATTTAGCTATATATATCGCACCAGACTTACCTTCATATATTTTTATCGGCTCACAAATTTCAATATTAAAATCTAGTAAAATATCTTTCATAACTCTTAATTAACTAACTCACTCAGACAATGCAACATACTCAGCTGACGTGGATGATTTTATTACACTACTCTGTTTCTTAGATTTCCAAATATTTTAAAAACATATCCAGTCGTCGATATTCTGTCAATAATATTACCTGCCCAATCAGCATCCACGTAACAGTTTAATATCCCTGCATTAACATTTCTATTAAAGGTTAACATTAAATTTTTGGTCAAAACTAAATACTTTAATACCCCTATAGCATATTTATAATGAGTATCATCATAACAATTTTGAAATATACTTAAATAATTTATGCTGAAACTTATAAGAGGTCTTGTTCCTGAACTAATATATAAAAGAGCTCCAATTATATTTCTATGCTTCATTTCATCACATGCTGATTGTGTGGTTTCTAATTTTAAATTTTGTTCCATCGGAGTAGCATACAATTTAGAATTTTTAATAGCATATTTTCTTGCTAAAGATAAAATATAATCTCTTTGATCCAAAGTCATTTTTACTTTATTGCATTCATAAATTATATTAATACCTAAATAAGTTTTTATTTTACCCAAACCTTTCATATGAAATCCGCTAAACAATAAATTTTTAACGATATTTAACTTTACAACATTTGAGCAAATCATCTACAAACAAAATGAAATATACATTATGATTATGCTTATCGTTTAACATATATAAGTAAGTCATTCTCGCTTCTTATAAAACCTAAAATTTTCAAATAAGTATCGAAACACTCACCAAGCTCTTAGACTTTTTCTCAATCCGTACAATGCTTTATCCAATTTTAGTACTTTATACGTACCATCCTCATAACCTCGTGTTTGTTTTACATAAACTTTTCCATTCAAAAACGCTGTTTTTATATCCATTTGCTCAATAATTAAATTATTCTGACAACAATATGACCATAAAATTTTTAACGTTTGCATTCTTGCTACTGGAGAGTAAATATAACCAATTAAATCATTCTTCTGGTATCCTCTAACTACTAACCTAGCTTTATAAACATTAGTATTTTTTATAAAACCATTTTGAATCTATTATTTTCTTAACTTCTGGTTTAATAACAGACATCCACGTCTTATTTTTATTCAAGCCATTTATTTCCTTATCCGTTATATTTTCCCATTTTTTAATCATAATTATTCATCGCATCATTTTATGAAACAGGATTTTCCACATTTACACAAACAATATTACTATACACAAAATTATCATCATTAAGTCTAGCAGGTTTTCGTTTTTCTCTGGTTGATCTTCTTAACCCTAAATTTGCATTTTGATTATTTCTATTTCTATTTGTTATTTCATGTTCACTTTTATCACCATCATTTTCATTTCTACCTTCATTTAAACCTATAAGCCTCTCTTGACTCTTCTCTAAAATTTATATAATTTGTACCATCTCCAATTATATCTACATGTCTTGCTACGACTATCTTGTCATTTAGTAAAACTCTATACCCAACATTTTCATAACCCAACAAAATACCTAGATCTGATTTTCTATCCCATTTTGAATTTCTTTTTTGTTCAGGCACTCTTACAAATACTTTACTTCCATACATTCTTAAATGTTCAATTTTAGGTTTCTCCCTAAACAGTATTTCATAAGGTGATTTATTTTTCTCTAAATTATTAGTAATTGTCCTATTTTACAAATAAGCAGCTATTTTGATTACCTCAGGCCAGAACCTATTGTGTACTTTGACCTCTGTTAATAAACCTCTAGACATATTCATAATATTTGTTATACTTATCTGCTGTACCATTTAATTCATGAACATATAGTGGACAAGGTTCAATAGATAGTCCTTTTCCAGTCATATACTCCTCGCCATTTCACATCTCAGTCTTTTTACCTTTTTTTCAGGCTTACTTTCAATTTTATTTACATAGTCAATAAAATAATTGTATACTTCACTTTTCAAGTTGATAAAATAAATTTTAGCTACCTTACTGTACACATATATAAAAGTTAGAAAATATTTCTCACTGTTTAAACCCGTAGTACTGTGTGGTCCATTTAAATCAGTACGTACAATCTCTAATATTTCTTTTACTTTAGTTCTCTCAATTTTAAATGGTAAATTATGAATTTTATTTTGCAAACATATTCCACATTTCAAATAATCAAACTCTAGTTCCTTTGGCAAACCTTCAAGTATTTGTTTATCACACATTGTTTTTAGATAATTAAAATTTACATGTTCTAATGTTCTATAACATCTTTTTATTTTTCTGTCATATTTAGTTTGACTTATATTTGATTCAGTTTTTACAATTACACTAGTCATATGATACAAACTATTTTTCTTACACGCTAAAGCAATTAAATTTCCATTTGGATTGCATATTTTTGAAATATTTCCTACTGATACAATCTTAGTTTTATTTGTAACTTTCCCACAGCCAATTAAATTTCTATAGATTTTTCTCACATAAAATACATTTAACATTTTATTTTCTTCCATTTGATCATACATATTGAATTTGTGTAAAACATTAGCTATTTTAGTTGCCTTTAAAAACCGACCATCTCCGACTTTGACATTCATTGGTACTTTGAGTTCTACAAATTCATAAAAATATTCATCATTATTTATGACATGATCAGAGCAACCACTATCAAGTAACCATTCTAATTTACCGATGCAACTATTAACTTCAACGTACGATTTTTCCAATCTGGGTCTTACCTCGATTCCCGTATTAAAACTACTCGCATTACCGTCTTCAGTTTGCGGTCCTTGTTGATTTTGCCTTGGTTGCCAACCGCCAGATCGACAATGCTGACTTAAGCCTCAACCGGATCCTCTTCCGCCAACGCCACCACAATGTTGCCAATATTGTTGTTGTTGTTGGCGTCCGCCTCCTTGCTGCTGAGCGCTGCCTCTAGGCCTCCACCAATTTTCGCTTGGTCTCGTGCTCGTACACTAAGCATTAAAATGTCCATACTTGCCACACTTAAAAACAAGTTTTGTATTTTTCTTTCTTTCAGCCTTAAATGCACTTGAACGGTTTTTGCTTCCTTCCTTTTTTATTTTAATTCAACCATTTTTATTTTACTTTTACATATTCAACAATTTGATCACTTTCTTTCAGTACATCAATTTAATCACCAACATAGCTTAAATAATTTGGAAGCATTTTAATCATATAACTCAGTTTTTCTTTTTCACTTACATTAGCAACTGCACTTTTAAGTTCGTTCACTAACTTTTCAAACTCAGTAAAAAAGGCACTTGAACCTTCAAAGTCAGTTAACCTCAATTTATATGATCTATCTCGTATACAAATTTGTAATGCAGTAGATTCCTTTAAGTACATTTCGTCTAACTTTTTCATAATTTCATACGCCGTCTCTTTGTCGTTTATAAACTGTTCCTGATCATTTGAAATACCACTGTAAATCACATTGATTGCCTTCAATTCCTTTTCACTACACTCGTACTTTTTATCTGTCGTAACTCTTTCTCTCGTCGCTGCCTCTTCACATTTCTTTAATTTTAGAATCAACGTGATTCTCTATTTCCAACACTCGTAGTCATTGCCATCAAAAACAGGAATTCTCATTTCATCCACCATCTGGAAGCTTTCGTTTTAATCACGTCCTGCAGCCATGTTGAATTATAACGAGAAAAAGTTTAAGTTCAGAGGTTGTAGACCAATTGAGAATAACTAATTAGCAGTCTGATATGTTTATTAATAATTGGAAATAAACATTTATACATAATAGATATATATTAATACATTTATTTCATTTAACTGATCACACATATTCTATCAAATTAGTTAAAGATGTCAAAATACCCATTACCTTGTGTGTGTGTGTGTGTAAGAGAGGAGATACCCGAAAGTTTCCTTCTCTCTCACACAATGCATGCAATGATAACTCGAAAATTTCAGTCACAGATGTACATTCATTGATATCTATAATATAATTGAAGGTATATATGCGGTTAAAATTTCTATACACCATTGTGTAAGAAGAAACGAAACTTTTGGGTATCTCTTTCCTGCTTTCTCACATACAAGATAATTTATTTTGTCATTGTTTGCTAATGTTATGATTATAGAGATATATCAAAGTATGATTAGTTAAATCAAATAAATGGGTTAGTTAGAAATTTGAAGAGCATTACTAAGTTCAACACTCATGTCTTGTTTCTTTAAATAAGTCACTTTAGGCTAAAATAGCAATACTTCCTACAAACCTATAAGCTAAATGAACGTTAGACACCAAAGCAAAGTTTGTCATTTGAACAAAAATATTCAGATTTTGAGAAAATTTATTTCATTAAAGTTATCAGATATTAAATATAATATGGTTTCTGAAAGCAATAGAATATGCAACCTAACTGCTAATTATAATGTAAAACTAATACACAAAGTTTGTCATTCAAACGAATTTTATTATTATTATTATTATTATTATTATTAGCACCACGTCTTACTAACCGTTCGGGTTATACGTACTTACGCTAATGTGCAATGGTAGAGTGAATGTGAGATGAAATGAAGGACCTACAGTTTAACGTGGAATCCGAACCACGGTGGAGACCTGGCATTCCTCACATTCACAAGATGTCTTGTCAGAGGTGAAGGAAGGGTTTGGTAATCAGATAAATCTTTGCCGGGACCGAGCATTGAAACCCGGATGACAGCATAGAAGTCTGACACCTTACCCCTAGACCACCAGGTCACTCCTACGAATTTAATTAAGTTTGAAGATAACTTTTTTCATTTTAACTATTGAATATTAAATATAATAATGTTTCTGAAATCATTATTAAATCTAATAGCCTATTTTAAATATATTGTAGTCTTGGGAGAATGTAAACAACATGGGTTTTAGTTACATAATTTAATACATTAAAGATTTTATTCTTATTTGTACAATATTACCTTTAAAACTGAATTGTATATTCCTTATCCTTTAATGTAAACGTGTCTTCAATCAAGTAGGTATTTCACTTCACTTTTTAAAAAAAAATTCACCAAACACATATTTTTACACTAGAACATTGAAAGAAACCGTTAAATTTGTCCCCTTGCCAGCAAGCAGATGACAAACTTTAGCGTCATGATTTGGTCTGTTGCAAAGGGGGTGTTTATGTCCATTCAGTAGAGTATAGAGATCAGTGGTTTAATCTGTGGGTGTGGTATCCACGATGGAAAGCCCCAAGTCAGGTATCCAGCCTGAGCAATTTTGTTTGTCTTATTTCATCTAATATTATAAGAAATCTCCAAATCAATAAACAAGTTGATTGTTATTTTTCGACAAATCATACAACACCAAGATCTTCCACTTTTGTATTTAACTTCATCAGCAGCATCTTACCTCAACAAACTTAACTAAATCTGGGTTTAAAGTCTAAAAAAACATTCTATTTCAACATAAATATATATTTCAATGAAAATCATACTTTTATTTTCTGTATTATGTTCAAATTTTATTCTAACTTGTAATGATTTCAGTGACCAAACTGTTCTAAGTACCAGGTGGTTATAAAGATTAACATTTGCTGTGTATTCTGGAAACTGTAAAATTTAGTGTTATATTAGTGGAGTACTCTTAAGGAGGATATATTTTATTTTAAAACACATTTAACACATAACAATAAACACATTTACATTTTTTTTTAAATTATAATTTGATAATTATATACATGATCCAAAGAGCTAGGACTATGGATTTATAATAATGGTAATTTTACATGGGTTTTGATTTTAAAAGATTTCAAGACATTACAAATATTTTATAATGAAATCAAATTATTATTATTATTATCCGTTCAGGTTACACACACTTACGCTAATGTGTGATGTAATAAAGAACGTACAGCTTAACGTGGAATCCGAACCATGGCGGAGGCCTGTCCTTCTACACATTCACAAATTGATGAAATAAAAGTAAAACTTTTTTTTTAGCAAACTATGCCTAATAGATGTTTCCACATACATGCACACAAACGTCTTACTTTTAGCTGGTCACCTGATAGAAGATTGTAGGTTGGGAACCACTAGTCTAGATGTTTTGAATTAAAGAATCCTGGGTTTGATTTGAGGTTAGGTTGAAAAGTACCAAACACAAATTGAGTGCTTCTGTTCACTAAGTGGTTTAAGATCAGCAAATAAGTTGTGTTTATCTTAAAATTTAGTTATAATATAACACATTAATACTGTGAAATGGTTTTTATAAATGATTTTAAAACAAATCTAATTTTAGCAAAGAAAATATTTTATTCCTAATTTTTAATTTTGAGATTCTATTAATAAAACTTGTGTTGTATTAGTGGGATGTCTTCTTTACTTTCCATTGTGAATGCTGGACTTCTTGTGCTTGGACAGGTCAAATGGATGCATGAAACGTTTTCCGCACAAGTCACACACAAACTTTCTCTCCCCAGAATGACTCACCATGTGTTTCTTCAGCCCCAACTTGGTAGAGTAAACTTTTTCACAAAGGGAACAGTGTAATTTTTCTATTTGCAAACCCATTGATTTGGGATGAGCTCTTGAAATATGTTGTTTTACATCTACCCTTCTTTTAAAACATCTGTCACACAATGCACAAATAAAGCTTTTATCTTCTGAATGAATCGCCATATGTTTTGAAAAGCTGTGTGAGTCGCCGTACCTACCACCACATATGTCACATATGTATCGTTTTTTACGTAAATGTACATTCGAAATGTGTGATTTTAAGCCCGCTAGAGTATTATAATCATGACCACAGATGTCACACAAATGTTCTTTGGGTAACCCTTTGCGCTGATGGAGTCTCTGATGCGTGAAAAGATAGTATTTAGTTGTGTAGCTTTTCAAACATACTTTACACTCATGTTTTTTTTGATCGTGATTGTGCCTCACATGTCTTTTTAATTGACGTTTTGTGGAAAATAATTTGTCACAAAAGTCACAGCCAAATTCATGTGTTGGGAAGTGAAGATATTGATGATCTTCCAAGCTTTCTTTTGATGCCAAACATTTACCGCAGGTCTTACATGAGAAGTGATTTTGCTTATTAAAGAGCATTTTCTCACGGCCTTTTGGAATATTTCTAATTGTAGAATTTGTACTAGTGTAGTCAATCAGTCCAACTCCACCTAAAGAAAAATAATTTTTTTAAATTTAATTTTAACATAATAAAATGAATGCAATAAGATTGGTTGTAGGTAATATTTTAGTGTATAAAAAAAGTTTGAATTTTCTAACGGTACAATATGGAATTCACACTTTTTAAACACATAAAGAAAACATTTTAGTATAACACCCAATATTTTTATCAGTAATTTATGATAATCCATTTCATGATTTTAGTAGAGTAGGGATGAGGATAACCATATTTAGAGGAAATGTATAAGTATTCATTCATAAAAAAAGAAGTGGTAGGATATTTAGGAAAAAACATTCCTCAATATTTGCAGTTTTGATGTGGAGCCCAAACTTATCATCAGCAAAGCTGCCGCCAGAATATACGGGCTTGACATTCTAATCTGTGCAAACCAATATGGGTCATTTGTAAGCTATTTTGAAAGAAAGAAATTCATGTTTTCATTTAAAAGCTCATTATAAATAGAAGGTAAAACTTTCTTATACCCTTGAGTTATTTATTAGCTGCATATTTAACTTTGTTAAGATTGACTATCTTGTTGAATGTTAGTGTACTCTTAATAATCATGTTAATTATTTTCTTGCAGATAAAATGAGAGGTTTTTCAAAACATTAGTTGAGAAACATCTATTAAATGATGAGGTAAAAATAAAAACATAATTTCAGATTCATGCACGAATAATTTTCTTTCCTCGTGAATAAAATCCAAGATGATTTGACAACAAAGTCCTGCATAGGAGTGAAAAGAATGAATATACCATCTGAGAAAACATGGGCGCTACCAGCATAGGTCCAGGGGTGTCAGATTAATAACTAGTATTGAGAACAAATGCTAGTTGATGCGCTCATACAAAAACATAGAAAAAAGTCCCTACACATCATTTAGATCTTTGATTGTGGATTTATGTTTCTGTCACAACATTAAACATGAGGGTTATGTACTCAATAGTGGCTTTGATTACTTCAGCCTTTTACCTTAAGAATCAAATCTCGCAACAACTGATGCTGTTGTTGATAAATTAGACAAAATACTTCTCTCCTCCCATGGACGTTGTCCTCATGAGTCTGCATGGATCTGATTGTATGTGTGACGGTTTGGTTTGCTGGGAAACGGGAACCTTGTCATTTTTCCCCGTATACAAATGTCACAGTTCAACTTACTTGCTGAATCCGCCAGCACAACTCCCTTCACAACACCTTTATGAACGGTGTTCGCAATGTCCTTCGCATTAGCGTGACCCAGGTGTCTGTGGGAGTTCACGTGTCCTGTTAGAATCCACTCACGTAGTACAAATTGTCGACTCTGGCAGCACTCGGTACAGTATTCCCGTCCGAGCCTTGTATAATGGCACCCTATTTTTGAAATCAAACATCAAATCCACGACCCGTTATCTTAATGACCGACAACAGGTTCGTTCTCAAGTCGGATACATACATTGCATTGTCTAGCGTTACATATCTTTAGTCACGAATACGTTTGCTACAAAGTGTGCTTTCCCTACACCTGCCGTGTCAGCTGTCACGTTGTTCGCAAAGTTTAGCACACCGTGCCCTGGGTCATACATTTCACGAAATAGTTCTGTCTCATTGCTCAAGTGCTTTATTGCGCCGCTGTCCTGACACCACTCACGGTTTAGATCGATCGACTTGCATGCCGAGACACTTAAGCATACGTTATTCGCACATTTCCTTTTTGTCCTTGTTTCGACACTCGTTCACCTCCTGTCCAGCCTTTCAGCACTTAAAACATCGTATTACATGTACACGCCTCCGTTTTTTGCAGTCACTTTTGCTCACTTCGGGTTTTTCTTTACGATCGCACCAGCCGCCATTTTTCTTTACAAACATGGCCCCTGACGACATGTTCCGCTCATCACTTTATTCTATTATTTTAATGCGAAGCGCATCCAGGGTCGGCAATTCGTCACGTGATTCAATGGCGTGCCGAAAGTTCTTAAAACCAGTTGGTAAGCTGTAGAATAATAAAATCATCAACAAGTCTGGGTTGATCGCGACTTCCATGTTGTCAACTTGTCTACAGAGTCGTTAAAACTGTTGAAATGAGTGCGCACGTCATTTATGTCCGCCACTTTCGCTAGCGTTAACCTCTTCAAAAGGGTCAACTTTAACAAAAATTGAGTTCTACTACTAATAATTTATCTTTTAACGTAAAGAGTTTTTTAGACATGTTTAGAGAGTTCAAAATTAATTTTTGTTTTGTAAAAATCTTCACTGTTTGGGGAGGAGCAATTGCTATAACTGTTTTCCCCAATTGAGAATAATAAAAAATTTGAAAACCAGTGTACTCCGAAGAACATTCTGTTTTGATTTTTTTAAATTTAATTTTCTGATGTATTTTTGAAATTTTATCAAGGGTCAAAGTTGAGCAATGAAATATATATTTTTTTCAATTTTCGAGACAAAATTTCACTGGAAAGCAAGCAAAACAATCAAACCAATTTTATCTTTCGCAAGAACCATGATGCCAGTAGATCTTACTTAAGGCGAGAAAACAGTAGTGTTTTGAGCCCTGCCAAGATTTTTTGGCTGATGAAAATGGGAATGTTTTGATTTTTCTGAGTAGATATATCTCCAGTGGGAGACAGAGTAAAAAATCTGAACTTTATGCCACATATGTGTCTATTTGATAAGAACATCATACCACACTTTGTTCTGGAAAATAATAAGAAGAAAATGAGCTTAAAGTCGAGCCAAATTATTGCTTTCTTGTTCATTTTGATGGGCATTTTAAACTACCGCAGATATATAATTAAATCCTGTAGACTTAGGTGTCAATTGTAAGAAAAATATAGCCATATTGATACAAATCTAGTGTAAAAGCAAAGACTAGTTTGCAATCGTGTGGGGGAGGGGGATGTTTGGAAGGGGTAAGTAAGAGATAAAACATTTCTTTAAAGTGGTTTTTTAATATAAACTAATACTATTTAAAAGTGCTGAAGACCATTAAAAATTATATTAAATTCACTTCAGAACATAACTGATGAATATTCTTAGTTATTTGAATGTAAGTTTTGTTTTATCTCAACTTGCACGACTATAAATATCACTGCAAGCATGGTCACATTCAGACTTGCTGACACAGGTAAGTGTGAGCCAGTCATGTGCAGACTTGACACAAGCAAGTGTGAAGTGTGCATTAACTGTCAGTATGCCACATACTGTGGTATACTGTATATGTGTGAGTAAGTGAAGTTAAAGATGTGTTCAGTGGACGTTACAGTTGTAGCGTGTCAATCATGTAAAGTTGACACCCACACAATTAGGCTTCGTAAAAATACGAAGTTATAATAATTATATTGCCAGAATCCAAAGAAGAGGATTAAATTTGAAATATTTAATAATAATATCCTTCAAAGCCTACTGTTAACGACTGGATGGACTAGGATATGATCCACGTGCTCTCAATAGAAAATACTAAACTTACAATAGTGGAATCCAAATAAGATAATTAAAGCTGATACATTCAGGAATAAAATGCTTCAAAAATTACTCACTGTGGCTGGATGGGATCGGATAACGCAAACATACTTTCTAACAAAATATTGAACACGAATGGCGACAGGGTGCGTCCTAACACATCCACTTAATACTCCTTCAGTCGTAGAAAAGAAGTTAAACTAAGTTAGGCTCGCTCCCACGACCCTCGAGCACCACCATTGTGGCGACGTGTCTTCAAACCTCCCCTTTTCCACACCCCGCAGGCTCATATCATCACCTGTGTTATTACGTCTTTTCTCTATTTCTTTTTTTTCCGTTCTAGTTTGAGAAAGGGTATAAAATAGGTACTCTCAGATTTACAATATATGATTCTATCACATCACGTCGTTGAAGAAGGAACTTCTCTCCACGAAGGGACCGGTGGCCATGGAGTATAGGGCGTGGTTCTCACCGCTGCGCCACTGAGGAAAACCTCTCTTCACGAAGGAACCTGTGGTCATAGTGTGTTGGACGTGGTTCTCACCGCCACACCACCAAGGAATATCTTCTCTGATTTCTTAAGTATAGAGGCGACGTCCATCTAACTTATTGTTTATTTCAGAATAAATATAGTCGAGGCGGCTATTATTATTATATTTTGACTTCTTGTATCAGACTAGATTTTGGTTTTGTATTATTACAACTTTGTTGATGTAGTCACAGTAACTCTATTGTTGATTAAGTCCCTCAAACTTGTTATATTGGTCTAAGAGGCTGTGGTTTTCCTATATTCATATGATATAGCTTCGATATATGAGCCATAAGCTCCAGATGTAATGAGGACTTATTACAAATGGTTGCTATTCTCAACGAGCACGATATTTTTCTCTTGAGTCCTTAGAGTTACACACTTGTTTTTATGGCTACAACCAGGTTGTCTATCCTTTTTTTAGGACCCAGTTGGGTTAGTGTGTTCAATGTATTGAATTATTCTTGCTGCCACGCTTCACATGTGGTTTTAGCTTGGGTGCGTAAAGCGTGGAACTCTACTTATTTCTATATGGGGTCCGCGCGGATAATACCCTTTTCTCTTTGCCCGTTTTTGGCACCTATTGGCTGAGTATTAGTCTTGTATGAATTATATTAGTATTGTACCCCAGGGAATGAGTCGGTAAACACAAACTATTGAATGCTCTGGCAGCGCCAATAGGGAAAGGACCGACCATAGGACTATTGTGTGTAGACACCTGTATGTTAGTCATCTACCAATGTAATCAAATAACCTTTCTATTGCAATTCATTATACTATGCTTCTTAAAGAATTTTCTTTATTCCCAATTAAGCAAGCTAGATTAAATTATAAATGAGTTAACAATACTGTATGTATATCATTTCCAGTTAACGTTTGTTTATAATTATCACACTGTTTTTCTTTTAGAATCAACTGACCGTAGCCTGGCGTCAGTCCAGCTGTTTTGTAATTGAACATTGCTCTTCAAGCCTACTGTGTTTGATCTTGCCCGTGTTGCGACAAGACAGTATTATTCTGGAACTTCTATCTTATGTTTTTGTATATCTATTATAATCAATCAAATCTTTTATTTTTATTTTATAATAAATCTATTTTTGTTATTCTAATCATTTTATCATTCTGGTTTAAATAATTCGTTTGTACACCCAAGTAATAATAATAATAATAATAATATTTAGCACCGTGTCTTACTACCCGTTCGGATTATACGCTTTAAGTACTAATTACTCTAATGGATTAGGAATTGGGGAGGTTTAATTAGAGGAAGTGAACCTGCATTTGCGTGGAGGGAGAGTGGAAAACCATTTAGGAAAAACCACCCTTAGTTCACCCGACCAAGATTAGAACCTCGATCTCCCCGTCCTCAGGGGTCGAGCTCAACACGACAATCGCATTAGCCAACTACGCCACCGAGGCAGGTAAGAAAAGCCACTGAAATAAGTCACTTTAATAAGAAACAATACTGAAAAACCACACAATTCACTACACAACTCATTCCACCTAAACCCGCAATTATGTATTAAAACCTTTTAAATTATTTCAAAATTGATATTTGTTAGGGGAAAAATAAAATTATAACCATATCCTATTGAGAGACTTCGTACCACCAAAGATTTACCATCTCCATACCCATTAAAAAAAATTATGGTAAAACCATGGGATCTGCACTTTATATTCTTCAGAATTTTTTAAGATCTGGATCAAAAAGCCATTATTCCATTCATACAGTGAGCTCAGCTACAAGTATAGTAGCCCCATAGATTCTTTGGTGCTGACTGACGGCTTACAGCCGACTTCTGACAGTCAACATTTAGGTATATACCGAAAATTTTGACCATCAGAAGTGACAGCTGCTAAACACATGTTTTTGCAGATCATATGGTTCAGCGTAGGGATACATAATCTGGTAACTTTTAAAATCTTTCAGTCAGCACCAAAGAAGCCATGGGGCTACTGTAGTGATAAGAAGACTAGTTAAAAAGAAGTATGTAAGCAAATGTGCTGCACTCAATGATGCCAAAACCTCATTTGTAATACAATAAGTTTTTTTGAATTGTCCATCAAGTCAAAGAGGAGGGGGGAGGGTCAGAGGTCCAAGAGATTCAACATAAGAGAATATTTAAAAAAGTGAATGTATCTAGAAGCTATTTTTAGAGGTCCTTAGCTGGAAACATTTTGAAATATTTGGAGTAGTCCCACATCAGACATTTTTGAAATTTTGTATGCTCATAGAAGCTATTTAGAGTAATCCTCGCCTTTAAATTATGACAGAAAGCCAAATCCATGTTCTTTTTTGGGGGTATTTACGATTCACAAAATTCAAGCATGATCCAGGTTTTCATGATCAGTGGCCATCCTGTATTATCATGTCAGCATATAAATAACCGTAGTTGAGAAGAATTTAAAGCATTTGCTGACACATCAAATGCGAAGGAAAACTATTAAAACCATACAATACTTTTGTTTAACACGAAAACAATATTAATTTCAAGATCTTCAATTTTACAACTAATTGTTTACTGAAAGACTCACTATTTCTTCAACTGTCACATAATTTAATTAAAATCACCATCAGTAAATGGTTCCCGTCTGTGTACCAATAGGATAGTTGCTCTTATTATTGATTGTCTTAATTGGTTTCTTAAATCTTAATTTCTTAATCTTATGGTGAAACACCTTTCGAATTATAAGCACAGGAACTGTTAAAAATTCCTATTAAATGAAAATATTATTATTATTATTAGTGCCGCGCGTTCGAGTTATACACACTTAAGTTAATGTGTAATGGTAGGGTGATTTTGAGATGAAATGGAGGACCTACAGTTTAAAGTGGAATCCGAACCACAGTGGAGACCTGGCATTCCCCACATTTACAAGATATATTGTCAGAGGTGAAGGAAGAGTTTGGTAATCAGATAAATCTGTGCCGGGACCGGGGATTGAACCCTAGCCGCCAGCACAGAAGTCTGACCCTTTACCCTTAGACCCCAAGGTCACCTTAAATGAAAATAAAACTTGTAAATACTATTCCATGTATTTTACAGTACACATAGAAATGTCAGCATCTTACATGCAGCATGAGCGATCCTGCCTTCCCCTTCTAGTGAAATAATTTGATTGATATAAAAGGCTTTAATATTGGAGGTAGATTTAAAAGGGCAAATTCTAAAGATGAAATTAATTTTGAAATTCAAATTCAAAATGGAAATAAAAGAAGACACAAATGTATAACTTGTTTTAATAATAAGCATCTAATGGGATAGTAACTAAAGTTTTGAGTTTATTTTTAGGTAAATCAAAACATTATTACTGTTTTAAGTTGTATATAATGAGTTCATTGTTTATACCATTCCTGTACCCATGTTTAATGTTTTACAACAGAGATGATTAACACTGCGTTGTTTTCTTTTAAGTCATCTGGGTAGAGTTGATAAATATTTTGTACAATAATCCTGATGAATTCATTTAATTTTATTAGCATATTGATTTGAGTCCCAAGCAAAAAATACAGTAAGCTGTGTAAGCTATAGATGTGTCATTTAGCGGTTAAAGTTTAGTGTGTAAGTTGTGTTTTAACCTTAAAATTGAGTCAGAATGTAACACTTACAGTATATGTTGTGCAATGGTTTTGAGAAACGATTCTAAAACACCTTATAATTTTAACCAAGTAAGTACATGATTGCTGATTTTTAAATTTGAGATTCTATTAATAAAGCTTGAAATGTCATCTTTACTTTCCATTGTGAATGCTGGACTTCTTGTGCTTGGACAGGTCAAATGGATGCATGAAACGTTTTCCACACAAGTCACACACAAACTTTCTCTCCCCAGAATGTCTCACCATGTGCTTCATCAGCCCCTCCTTGGTAGAGTAAACTTTTTCACAAAGGGAACAGTGTGATTTTTCTCTTTGCAAACCCATTGTTTTGGGATGAACCAACAAAATGTTTATTATATCATCCCTTCTTTTAAAGAATATAATATCAATAATTGCAACAATAAACATTTTATCTTCTGAATGAGGTTTCAACCACCACATACATCACATATGTATCCTTTTTCATGAATGTGTATGCTTGAAATGTGGGATTTTAAACTCCCTAAAGACTCTAGAAACTAGCTATAACCATAAGTTTCACACAAATGTTTTATGGGCAAATAGAGTATCTCTAGATGTGTTTTTCAAACATTTTTTCACTCATATCTTCTCCCAAAATGAGTGGACTTGTGTTTCTTTAATTGACATTCTGATGGAGATAATATGCCAAGAATGTCACAGGAATTAATTTGTTAGGAAATGAGAGTGAAGATGATCTCGCAAGCTTCGTTTTGATGTCAAGCACTTCCCACAAATATCACATGAGAAGTGATTTTTCTCATCAAAAGGCCTATTTTCATGACATTTTGAGATATTTATAGTGTAGTCATTTAATTGAACTTCACCTAAAGAAAATTAATGTCTCTTTGATTTAAATTTAAATAAACATGGAACTGAAATTTTTCAGACCCACATTGAGAACATTTTAATCCAACGCCAAATATTTTTTATACTTAATTTGATATGCATTTAATTAGTTTAATAGGGTAGGGATGAGTAAGATACGATTTATAGGGAATGTATCCGCATTTATCTATAAAGAACAATCAAGCTTAGTAAATAATGACCCTTGAAATACCCAGCCAGGATTCAAACCCTAACCTTATCATCAGCAACAATGTTACCAGAATAGATAAGTTTTGCATTCAACTTTGTGGAAACAAATGTGTGTAGTTGAGTCGTTTTATATTTTTTGTCAATATTCATGTTTTCATCGAAGAATTATTTGAAAATGGAAGGCACAGCTCACATCCTTGAGTTACATGATAGTAGAATAGATAATTTTCAATAGTTTATTATTATGCAAAAATGAGCAACTATACATCTTTCTTAAATTGAATGTGCTAGAGCAGTGATATTAAACCTTTTTTTTTTTTGACGTTTCCCCAAATATAATTTATCTTCAACTTTGTAGCCTAGAAGTTGTTGGTTCATAATGAAAGCTAAATATAGTTTATAGTATATATAAAATACATAAATTGTATGTATTTACATCCGGATCTCTTGAAGCAATCCTTAAACCAAGCCTTGATTGTTTTATGTTTATCATGAAATAATATTTATGTATATATTACTTTTTAACTGTACATACCCCCAAAGGTGTATTCAAGCACCCCTGAGGTACACATACCCTATGTCAAACACTATTGTGGTAAAGCATTGATTTCAGAGTCTCAAGATAAAGCTCATAAAGTTCCATAACAACATCAGGAGCACAGATGTTTGTTTGTTCTTCTTTAGTTTAGATGTTAATTTAAATTATTATGTTGTTTCTTTATAATAATGTTAGAAATATTGGAATGATTTAATGTTTAAGCAAATTGTGTTTAAGGATATCTTTACTTTAGTTGAGTATGTAAGCTTTTAATACAGAATATGGAATTATTATGATATATGGCTGGTTGCATGTTCAAACATGTCACTCACTTGTTGGACAGGTTTGATGGAGACAGGGATATACGGGTTTGAATTTTGGCAGATTATATTAACCCTTCCAGTGTCTAAGTAAAAAAAAAACAAGCTTTTGCCTTACATTCTCAATTTTTCAACCAAAATCACAAAAAATAAATGGTACGAAACTCCGCACAGACTTTCTCCCTCTATTCTTTGAAAATGGAGATATTTACTCAAAACTTGTAATATATGTGAAACGAAATAATATACACCAGCAAATCCAAGCATAAATTGCACTATACTTATGTAAAACTTTTTTTTTGTCCCGGTTTTAAATTTTATAATCTTGTTTTTAAAGAATTTATGTCCTCATTTGTATGTTGTGTCATTGACATTAACTTACAATTCTAGCCAAAGTCGATGTATACACTGTCCACTTGGGATTTTATTTAGAATATTTGATTGTTATGGTAGGCTTAAAAAAAGTCTACTGGATGAAAGAAATGCAGCATGCCAATCAGGCAGATTGGACAGCTACAAGTAAAAATCAATATTTTTATAATTTATGCAAGAAAGAAACTATATTAACATATTTAATCTAATCTATCTCGAAGTTTATTTTCTATGGCTAGATGTAGTCTAATAAAATTAAGTATCTCGCTACATTCAAACACGTGGTTGGTCAAAAATATTGTCTTTTAATAAATACTGTAGCAGTTATCAAAGAAGAGGATTAATATTATCATATTTATGAATAAAATACGTTAACGCAGACCCTTTGCCATTGGATTGTGTCGGATAAATTTACTTACGCTTGCCATGCTGTCCACAAGAAAAAATAGTAAAGTACATCTATATCACAAATTCTCATAAAAATAATAACGGATCCTAAATCATATATCATCATACCAGAGATATTTAAATAGAAATTGCTTTCATATCCACTCACCCTGTCAAGATGTTATTTGATTGAATTGCCACATGGTAGAAGAAAATTATTCAAATATGGCGGCCACACGTGCTTACATTATAACACCTGACGAAGGAAAGGAGTGCATATCGAGTTCGACCTACTGACCCACTCCACAACAAGAGACTCTAGCGGTGAGCCAAGGAAGCTTGTTCCTCCCTTTCCCTGTAAGTGGATTTATCTAGTTATTTCCTCTTTCTGCCCGCCTTCATCCATATTTCTCCTTTCTATGTTTCTGTGTTTATCACCTTCTCTGCTTTGCTCCATTCGTATCAGATTTAGCACTATATAAAGATCACCAGCTAGGTTCCCATTACAGCCTATTTACTGCAAACCAGCATTGAAGGAAGAACTTCTGCGCCGCATCAAAGAACACGACGACCATGAAGCTTGGGCTGTCAGATACGCCGCCGCCATGGACAGGATGACGGACTTTCGATTTAAAAAAAACCCGTCAAACTGAAGACGTCGGATCCACCGCAGCCATGGATAGGACCACGGACTTCACTTAGTTAAGTATTTCAAAGTATTCAACGTGTCCTTATGACTCAGAATCTAAATTTTGTGTTAAGGGATAGGTAATGTCTGTTTTCACGCTTTTAGTTTTTCTGTATATTGTCGGAGACGATTTTCATTTGTGTTGATAGTTTGTCGAATTGACAATGGATCAATGGCAGGTCTTGTTGACTTCCTAACTTAAAGGTTTATTTTGTTATTTAAATATTGTGTCCTCCAGAATGAGGGACAAGTCTAATAATAGCTAGTTTCATGTATGTTACATCAGCCCTAGAGACTATGTTGCTCTGTATATTTACCATACAGTGTTTATGTTATGAGCCTTGGGCTTGGAATACAGTAATGTCTTAGTTACAGACTTGCTAAACTTCCACAAGTTCCATTAGTCTAACTTGACTCAATGTTTTGCATGACGCCGTAAATGTCATGTACACCTGTTTATTTTTTGAATGGCTACAACCAGGTTGTCTGTATTGGATTACATACCTCAGTTGAGCTGGTGGAATTCTTTATTTTGTGTTGGTTAAGCAGTCACGATTCTCGTACAGTATTAGCTTCGGTGAGCAAACCGGGGAACTGCTATAGTCATAGTGGGGTTCGCACAAATAATACCCTTTTCTTTGCCAGGTTTTTGGGCTCCTATTGTGTTAGTGTTACTCTTAGTTTATTTGCAACTAGGTTTTTGTGTACTATAGAATGTGTTAGCAGTGCCGTAAGGGAAAGAGACCAGCCATAGTACTATTTTGTTGACACATGCTTATTAGCCATCAACCACTATAATCAAGGAACTTTTCTATTTTTTATCATTATACTAAATGTTTAAAGAGTTTAATTTACAACCCCGACTGGCTTAACTGATTTAAAGTTATATATGTAATTATATCTTGTTCTATATTTTGTTATTAACTACTATTTTTCTTTTTCAGAACAATTCATCCGGTAGCCCGGCTCCTATACAGCCCTAGTATGCTACAGCAGAATATTCAAATTCACAAAGTCTAATTATCTGCATCAAACTTCAAAGTATAACCTGTAATATCATTGTAAAACCTCAGTTTTGTTATTTCTGTTTTACTGTAATAAATCTATATGTTAATAAACATAATTCTTTTTATATATAAAAATGGACTAACCTGTGGGACAAAAGTCTTTCAGAAATGCTTAACTTTGCATGTTTTACAAAAATAAATTGCTGGACTTTCTCTCTATGCCTTGTGGGACATAATTTTCCTGCTATTCTGCTTCTGGATGTTCACATACAATATATATTGAATTCTCCCCTTTTGTAGATTCATAGATAATTTATCTTCAAGATCATCACCTTCATTTTCGTCACTTATTATAAAATTTCTACGATCACTGTCATATTTTATATTTAACAATAAATTCCCGCACTCTTGCCATCTCCATTGTTTACTTACTATGGAAAGGTCATGGTGCAGCCAAACAGTCTGACAACACCTAACATTGTTTACGTGTTGCTATGATGTAGTTCCGAGTTCACACGCTATAATATACTTTTATTCCAGTTGCCTGCTGCCATCTACAAAATATTCTGGAACTTACAGAAAAATATGAGTGAGTGTGGAATATTCCGTTAATGACACGTGAAGTGTACCAGGTAATGGCAGAATATGTCATAAATGACACTTGAAGCAAATTTTGATTGGCGGAATAATCTGTAAACGACACAGGAAGGGTTACAGAGGAGTTTTCTTTGATGGTTTTGCACTAACTTCACATCATACACAAATGCAAATACATTTCCTCTAAAACTGAACCTTCATATTCCTTATTCTATTGGCATTTACTGAACCCTGATCGGGTTATAAGATTTCAAATATATACATCAATAATGAGTAGATATCTGGATATAGTTTTTTTNTTTAAAGGGGATATTGTCAGTATTATAATTTATTATAATTTTATATTGGACTAAATTAATTAATGAAAAATCATTAAATCAGTTGGACATGTTTTTGTTAAGATTTTTTTTATTTAGACAAAGAATCCTTAATTTGTTAGATTTGGCTGTTCATATTCATAAGTTAACTGTGAGTTTAAGAAATCTATAGATACAAAATATGACAAAAGTTATAAATAGTTAATCTAAAGCAGCCGATTCAAAAGGAAAATCAATATTTTGTACCAACTATTTTATGAATTCTTGAACAAATAAGTGTGTTATTGCATAATTTTTTACATTCCTAAAAGAATCACTTTAAACAATCCAAACATGAATGTAGTGATAAGTCAGTTACAAATTGTTACAAATTTAGAATCAATTATTTTCATCCCAGGTTTCAAATTCACATTATTCAGACAAACTAATTTAAAATAATTTGCTCTCCACCAAAATAAATTTGCATTTTCAGAAAAGTCTCACATTCAAATCGTATTGCGCTAAAATCTTCAATTTAAGAATTGTAAAGCGAGGTGGAAAGAAGTATGAAGGTATCATATAGTAAGGTAAAAAACAAGGAGAGAAAATACAAGCAGTGAGAATGATGATGACAGGAGAAAAAGAAAAGGAACTATGGAGGGAATATTTTGAGAAGATGTTCAACCTGGAAGAGGAAAGAGATTAGATTAAATCGGAAGATCATGAAGAATTGGCAAAAGGGGAGGGAGTGGGTTCCCTATAAAGATAGGTGAAGGATACATTAAAGAGGATGAAACTGGATAAAGCGCCAGTTGGGGATGAACTAACTGTGGAAATAATAAGAGCTGAGTGAGAATAAGGAATACAATTATTATTACACAGGATGCTGATAGTGACATGTAAGGAGAACAAGGTAGTGTCAGAAGGGAATTATAGTAACAACTTTTAAGAAAGAACAAGAGGTGTGAAAATTATAGGGGAATAGCGCTGATGCACCACTGCACAGAATTATATGAAAATATGCTGAAAAAGAAAATAAGCAAGGTAAAGAGGGAGGAACAGCATAGATTTAGTGAACAAAGGTCTACAACAGACTTGATCTTTTCTAAACAACAGGTGATGGAAAGAAGCTATGAATTGAGGGTGTCAAGGCAAAGATATGATAACCCTCATTTTATGAAAAAATGGGTTGGCAGTCAATTCTAACAGCAAAACACTGGAACTTGTCAGTCAAGACATCGGGGATAGCCGATATCAAAAAATATTTTATTTATTCTTATAATCAAATTTAAGGATTTTATAAAAGTTTAAATAGTGGATATATCCATCTAAATTTA
Source organism: Timema shepardi (assembly GCA_902151425.1). Taxonomy (NCBI): domain Eukaryota; kingdom Metazoa; phylum Arthropoda; class Insecta; order Phasmatodea; family Timematidae; genus Timema; species Timema shepardi. Next base: position 86,120 of record CABFVX010002630.1, on the reverse strand, counting down.
TTAGTTATCATGTTTTGTCCCAAACCCCTTAATTCGGGAAGGACTTTGTAATGTATTTATGGAAGTGGAGAAGGCATACGATAGTGTGGATAAAGTATGGAAAGCAATGAAGGAGGCTTGAGTGAGAATAAGAGTTGTAAGAAGAGTAAAAGATATATATGAGGATAGCATGAGTTGTATAAAGAATGATTAGGGATAGCTGGAGCAATTCAAAATAAAAAAATAGAGTAAATAAAGGAAGTGTTCTATTACTACTGCTCTTTGTAATAGTATTGGAAACTTGAGGAAATAACGAATGCTATGTCGTTTGCTGAGGACTTTATTGTATGGTGGGAGAAGGAAGAGTAAGACAGGAATGGAATGAGGAAGAGTAAGAGTGTGGAATTTAATTTAGCATGGCAAAGCGTGAAGTAGAAAAAAAAAGGATAAGGTCTGGTAAAGCTATAAAGTTGGATGAAGTAGAGCTGAGAAAGGTACATAATGTAAAATAGCTTGGCAGCGTGAATGAGGTGAAAGGTGGGAGTAGAGAAGATCTAATCATAAGAGGAAAACAGAGGTTTTTTAGAGAGGTGTGCCAGAGATCTGTCATGGAGAAGATAAGTACCCTTTTGGTGTAAGAAAGTGATGTATAAAATATACTTTTTATTCAATGTTATATGCAGATGAAACATGGACACTGAATGTAAGAGAGACTAGGAACGTGGAGGTCATGGGAATTAGGTTTGTGAGGAGAGTGTTAGCTGTTACGAGGAGAAAATGATAAAGAAGAAGAAATTAGGCTGATATGGTATGCTCACGTAATGAGGATGGGAAAGGAGGGAATACTAAAGAGAATGATGGAGATGAAGGGTGTAGGGGGGAAAAATTGCAGGGAGACCAAGAGAGAGATGGGAGGAGCAGAAACAGAAAGTGTGAAACTTAGAGGAGAAGAATGGAAGCAATTAAAAGGAAGAGTGGCGAAAGAATAGAGGAAGATGTAGGCATTATGACCTAACCATAAGCTTGGAAACAGTTGTTGATGATGATGATAAATCGAAGAAACCTTGTGCAATATTATAGCAACTTAAAATAAAATTTTACCTAATATTTACTTAAGATAGTTATTTCTAAATTTTATAATACCTTTAAAGAACAAAGAAAACCTGCTAGAATATGTTATTTTAATTATAATTTATCGGAAATTTCCTTTTTATTCTTATTTTAACAAGTATATTTTTAAAATCATATTTTGTACAAATCCATGACAACACATATTATATGAATCACTTTATCCTTAAAGAGAAGTGAGGGCAAAAAAAAAAATCGTTGAGCTATATTTTCTAGTTCTTAAGATATAAAATATTTTATGTCACTTTGTAAATTTTATACACCATTGTCACGAAGGCATTTCAGATATATTTTGGTTATATTTGGTCCTCCATAACTTGAAAAAAACAATTGATTAGTGTCTTAAAATTTAAGATATGATTATAAAATCTAAAATGGGTTAAATGGCCTGGACAAACTGACAGGGAATGACCCAAATGAGAAAATGACTCGTAGAGAAATCCAGAATTAAAAATAGAATATAAAAAGCTTTTGTTAATCAAAATAAGCTTGTTAGTTTTCACCTTGTTTGCAACCAAACAAGAGCTATACCTTTGAGCTTGAACTGGGAAGTGTTTATGTTCATTATATTGGTGTAAATATAGAGCCTAAAGAAACCTTTTAAGGTTTGTGTGAAACTCAAAGCACAACTGTGAAGTATAATGAAATGTAAGGTTAAGTTCAACTTCTATTGCATTAGATTGTTTATGTGAATCAACAAGCCTATAAGAGTAGAGCTAATATGAGTAATTTGAAGAAAGGTGCAAAGTTATCTATTAGTTTATAAAAGTAATTTGCTTTGTTTATATGATCTCAAGGATAATATGCTAATTTTCCTGGAATGACACATGTTGATTCAACATATTTTATATGAAGTTTAATAAATTAGGATAATAAAATCAGTGTTATGTTTAGATAGTCCCTGAAGAAACTACAGATTGTATCTATAGACAAGAAAAAGATGTGCAGGTATGCAATAGTAACTTTGTAGTTCAAAGAATTTCAATTAAAAAAGGGGTATTTATAGATAAAATTGCATAGTTATGTATATACAAACAAATATTATATCACTGAAAGTGTTTAGTTTGTTATTTGTCAATCAACTTTAATACATTTTCTTCCAATTCTTCTCTATGACACATTAGTTGTTTTTTTTAAAGAGTTTACTTTCCCTTGTGAATGCTGGACTTCTTGTGCTTGGACAGGTCAAATGGATGCATGAAACGTTTTCCGCACTCAAACTTTCTCTCCCCAGAATGTCTCACCATGTGCTTCATCAGCCCCTCCTTGGTAGTGTAAACTTTTTCACAAAGGGAACAGTGTGATTTTTCTCTTTGCAAACCCATTGTTTTGGGATGAACTCTTGTAATATGATGTTTTACATCATCCCTTCTTTTAAAACATCTGTCACACAATGCACAAATACATCTTTTATCTTCTGAATGAGTGGTCATATGACTTGTAAATTTGTGTGAGTTGCGGTATCCACCACCACATATGTCACATATGTAACGTTTTTTACGTAAATGTACACTTGAAATGTGTGATTTTAAGTGACCAAGATTATCAGAAAGATAACCACATATTTCACACAAGTGTTCTTTGGGTAACCAACCGGTCTGATGTTGTATCTTGTGTTTGGCAAGAGAGTATTTAGTTGTGTAGCTTTTTAAACATATTTTACAATCATATCTTCTCCCAAAGTGAATGGACGTGTGTTGCTTTAATAAACGTTCTGATGGAAGTAATTTTCCACAAATGTCACAACCAAATTCATTTGTTGGGAAATGAGAATGGAGATGATCTCTAATGCTTCGTTTTGTTGAAACACACATCCCACAAATATCACATGAAAAGTGATTTTCATCAAGATGTTTCTCATTACATTTTTTGATATTTACTGGAAATGTTTTTCCTGGGTGGAAATTTAAGTGACCTGTTAAAAAAAAAGTATCCATTTAACAGTGGAGAAATGATTTAATAACAAAGAGTATCAGATAAAATATTAAAACAAGATTAAGACATTAGCAAATAAAAAATGTAAAAACAAATAGAATTATGAGTTTGTAATTTATTCTAAGTTATATAATCCCATTAAAAATAATATATACAGTAGCCTACTTACTTTAATAGGTATTTATCTACAGACTATATAAAACTCCCGGAGTGAATGTATTAACACAATTCCTCAATTAAAATAAAACCTGAAAATGTGTGATTGTTTAAATGCAATAGTCCTAATGCAAGATACTACATAAAACCTTTTAGTCTAAAATCATCTTCGCAATGCAATGTGCTCTTGTAGCAAGTGGTGGTACTACTACTTAGCTACATTAATGCAAATAAAGGTTTATAAAGTTGACTGATACACTAAAATGAAAAGAGGTGCCGGACGGCCAAATTGGCAGAACGGTCGAAGTGTAAAAAGTAAATGACCAGGGTTCAAATCACAGTTAATGTCATTTTCCTATATTTACATATTAAATTGGAATATAATCCAAAAGAAGTGTTTGTTAAAAAAATAATAGGTATACTTAAATAATTAATGACTAACGAAGAAGAGAGGGCGATTATTTTTTAGTGTAAAGTGGACAAAGTAATATTCTCATGAATGTGGGGAATGCCAGGCCTCCAACGTGGTTCAGATTCCACGTTAAACTGTAGGTCCTCCATTTCATCTCACAATAACCCTACCATTACACATTAGTGTAAGCGCGTGTAACCCGAACGGGTAGTAAAACTGTTAGCAAAGGTTAATCAGACCACAAAACTGTAATTCAACACTTAACTGAATGTATTAGTATTAGAGTGTTAACATTATAAATACCATTTCTATTGTATATTATAACTTAACATGTACCTTCTATGTATAACAAAACATACTGGTGCAACGTAAAATAAAAAAAGACGTTTTCCTTAAAAAACAAACAAAAAAAAACCCAAGCGATGGACGATTTTGATAGTTTCAGGGCACTTGTGAGCACCCAACAGGGAAAGTCAATTAAGTGCTTACAGTCGGATAACGGACGTGTCATTTAATCTCACAATCACCCTACCATTTCACATTAGCGTAAGTGCGTATAACCCGAACGGGTAGTAAGACGCGGTGCTAATAATATATAACTTAATGTTTGGTCGATGGGAATACGACCCTGGAATATTCGACCCCAATCAATATGCAGTATGTACAAGCATGGATTACTATTAATATTAATTTTAATTCACATATTTTTATGGTCCGTAACCAATACTCCTGAGCACGGAATTAATTCTGGGTATCTCAGTGGTAGACCATTAGCACGTTAGGTCAAGGGTCCTGGTATTGATTCTTGTGTCCAGGTGTCATTTTCCAAATTTGACAAATATGACATCAGATGCGGCTAAATCCGTACTAAAGTTAATTTCAATCTCCCAAACTTCGCTAGTCATAAAGTCCTACAAATAATTGTTCATGCGTATGCTTCGCCAAAATTATATAGTATCAAGTATTAAATTATTGTAATTTGTATAATCTATAAAATTGTTTATTCAAAGTTTTATTTTACTCTCTTATTTTTGGAGGAGAAATATTATGTATATATAATTACATTGGATTGATTATTTTAATCTATAGTGAATAATTAACTATCTTGGTAATAATATTTTCTCTCTAAATAAATTTATTAATTATTTTATTGTTTGTTTTGAATGTTTTCTTATAAAGTGTAAAGCAATGCAATCCCTAAACTCCATTAAAGCTGAGTTAAAGATATTCGACTCAAAAGCCATGCAACAAATCCGTCAAAACAAGGAATACTAATTGAAGTAGAACAAGTTTTAAACAATCTCTTAACTGCCGCCATTGACGTCAGAGTGTTTCTAGAAAGTAGTATAACAGAGTTATGTATTCCACTCAAACTTGCAGTAATTAGCGAGATCGATGAGAAGAAAAACAATCTATGTAGAAAATTGAAAATATGGCAAGAAATACTTATAATATTAATTTGGCAACTATAATATTATACTGTGTAAAAATAAATGATATAAATGTTCATATTTACCTTTTTTACATATTAAACAAGTATGTAGAGTCCAATCCAGTTGGGGAGGAACCTTTTTAGTGGTTATTTAATTTGCAAAAACAGCAGGTAATGTGATCTACTAATGTCGCTTTATATATATGAGGACTCAAAGTAAGAATCTTGTTGGGAGGAACTTTTAGAAAATACAAAAACATATTTTTTTTGCGAATAACAATGTTTACATTTCATTTTATTATTATTATTATTATTTGATAGGTATTGATAGTAAATAATATATATATATATATATATATATATTAGTATATATAGTCTATAGTCTATACTATCAATACCTATAATATATATATATATATTATTTACTATCAATACCTATCAAATTATAATAATAATAATAATAATAATAAAATGTAATCATTGTTATTCGCAAAAAAAATATGTTTTTGTATTTTCTAAAAGTTCCTCCCAACAAGATTCTTACTTTGAGTCCTCATGAGCTTATTATCTTATTTAATTTAGAGAGAACATCCCCCATGCCGAAATGATGAAATCCCATGTAAGACTTTTAAAAAGAAACACACAACTGAAAGTGTAATCAAATCGCCCTAAAAATAACCTTTTAATGGCTTGAAAAATGAATGTAAGGTAGCCTACATTGACAATAGGTCGTTATACTCGTTTTACAGCTTTCCAAATCAGCACAAACGATCAATATTGAGAGGGGAAAAACACAAGGCTTAGTGTATAAACACACGAAAGGAAACTATTTTTTTATACCACACAACCAGAATTTTCAGGAATTAACATAAAGTGACCCGCCCCAGTGACCGAATGGTCTAAAGCGCCACTCTCATGTTAAACTGGCCTGCTGATGATCGGGAGATTGGAGTTCGAATCCTACTGAATCAGGTATATTGCAAGTGGTTTTCTTAAAGGGTTTTCTCACTCTCCTTCCACACAAATACGGATACGTTACCTCTAAAATGTTTCCTTACTCATCCTTACCCCATTAGAATAATTAGAGTATTTGCAAATAATCTCAACGGAAAGTAAGATGTTTTAATTTTGTAGGTTTTTAAGTTTTTAAATATCTTATTTACAAATAAATGAATTTATAACCAAAATAATTTGCTTCATACAATGTCAAATACTTTAATTTTTAAATATTAGTCAGAATAAGATGTTGGAAAAAGTCATTCGCCTATAATTTATACATCCCCATTTTCTTACTAAAGGACATATCTAACAGCTAAAAAAGGTAAGAGGTCTACTTACACGTATTTATACTTTAAGTCGTGCTATCTGGACCTGTGATTTTTTGATATATATACTTCAATAATTGTAAAATAACACTAATAATCTAGTAAAATGCTTACAATGTTGATCGCAAAAAACAACTGTGTTTTATAAAAGGTGCTTTAAATGCCCATTCCTAAGGAAATCAAAGTGTATAGATGTTTACTGGTAAGCACATTAGTACTTAAGTCCTCTGCTATATTTAAATGTATATCAATGACTACTTAAATTCATTAACGTCGTAGGCCTTGACTTGGTTTGTCGTAAAAAAATGTAAATCCAATCATATTTAGTTTAATAAGAAATTGAACAAAAGGTTTTTGTTTAGATTGGTCGTAATAGATTAAAATTTAATCATTGTTAGTTTAGTAAAAATTAAACAATATGTTTTTTGTTTTTCTAAAATGTTTGATTAACAATTTTGCTGTCGGCACTACTTTAAATTACGTTTATTTGATAAACGTCTTGGCTAATCTTTGGATCTTAAAAATTAAGTTGGAAACATAGAAAGTTGGATTATGGTAGGAGCAATCCACGAGAATAGCAAGTTTCACTATCCTAATATATCTATCTTTATACTACATCTCATATAAAACTTTGATTGTAAAAACTTTATAAAAAATGAAAACCTTTAATATCCGTTTGCTTGTATCTGGGAACAAACTTATGACCCAGACATTCCTAACCACTATCTCTGTTTAGGAGTAGGCCAGGATGTTTGTGAGTCTTGAGGTAGTTTAGCCCCCTGTGCCTGCAAATATGGATTACAACCAGGCTAAAGCATGCGTATCCAGCCAACATCCAGCATCCCCTGCGCTCCACACGACAAGATTATTACTATTATTATTATTATTAGCACCGCGTCTTACTACCCGTTCGGGTTATACACACCTACGCTAATGTGTAATGGTAGGGTGATTGTGAGATGAAATGGAGGACCTACAGTTTAACGTGGAATCCGAACCACGGTGGAGGCCTGGCATTCCCCACATTCACAAGATGTCTTGCCAGAGGTGAAGGAAGGGTTTGGTAATCAGATAAATCTGTGCCGGGACCGAGGATTGAACCCCGGCCACCAGCACAGAAGTCTGACACCTTACCCGTAGAGCGCCAGGTCACCCGACAAGATTATTAATGTTATTTTAGGAATATGTGTTATAGATTGAAGTCCATGTTTGGTCCTCTCAATGCACTGTCTAATAATAATAAGTCCAAAATAAAAGGTTAAGCGACAATTTCCTTCACTTTGGATATAATTGCTTTTTCAACTTTCTTGGGTTTCCTTTCTCCCCAACTTGAGCCGTTTCTTGCAATAACACCCTTCCCGAACTTCTTTCTAACCAACCCTCTTATTCCAGGGTAAAAGTTAAAGTTTATTGTTGCAATGTTTTATACTACTATTGTTTTGCATCTCTCTCCCCCACCTTCCGGGCCAAAAGTAAACTAGGAGTACAGCATGCAATTAATCAAGAGGTACGTAGAAAATATATTGCAACTCCCCCAGCATAATAACTAATTACATTTACAAAGGTCCGTAGTTAAATTGTTGCAGTTGACATTTATTGGAATTAAAACTAGGTGAACAAGTTGATTAATTATACAATAAACCAGTTTCACACAATGAAACCATATTTGCTACCCTCATGCTGCACGCGCGCACACACACACACACACACACACGCACATACACAATACATTTATAATTCATAATGATCTTGCTATGCTGGTAGGTCGGTCTAAATTGGTGGAAATATATGATGAAGGTTTCTGAAAAAAAAACCTCTCATTTCTGGTCACGTGGTTAGAGTTACTGCTCTAGGTTTGGTTATACGTTTGATAGCAATACAATAGTATTGTTTGGTCTAGGGGTAAGGTGTCAGACCTCTATGCTGGGCGTCCGGAGTTCAATCCTCGGTCCCGGCAAGGATTTATCTGATTGCCAAACCCCTTCTGTTACCTTTGACAAGACGTGTATTAATCACAACTTGTGAATGTGTGAAATACTACCTCTTCACCGTGGTTCGGATTCCACGTTAAACTGTAAGTCCTCCATTTTATCGCACAATCACCCTACCATTACACATTAGCGTAAGTGCATACAACCTGAACGGGTAGTAAAATTAGGTGATAATAATAATAATAATATTGTTTTAATTTTTAATGTGTAATTATTTTTTACAGTGGACAAGGGTTATTAAAGTGGGGCATAAGAAAATGCAATTTTTATAATAAAATACTTGTCTATTGACTAAAATAAATAAATTAATAATGCTGCAGGAGATATATTTAAATCAATTTTTTACATGTAGTAATTTTAACATATCTCGAATATTTATCGTGAGCATGGAGAAGTTTGAAGAGAAACTTTTTAAATGAAAAAAAAAATCCAATTTAAACATTTCGTTGCCTAAGATACATATTCAAAATCTGTTGAGATTACTATATGTATAAAATTAAACTAAACCTCGTTACTCAAGGATAATTTTATTTGTTTTTTCCAAAAAAATAATTGTGGTAGACAAACCAAACTATATACAGAGCTCAAAATCACGTTTATGTTTATCCCGCCTTATAGACATTGTAAAAATTCTAAAGAGTAGGAGCGTAGAGAACAGATAAGAATTTATGCGCCAGCGTTAGCGTAGATAGAGGATTGTATGAACATAGTCAAAATCACGTGTGGTCAATTCACCCTAAGAATCTAGACAGAATTAACGACCCGATGTATTTTTTTAAGGATTACCACACACAATGAATGGCTTATGACCCTCGGCCACCATTGTCTGTAATATGACAAGATGAGTTTCACTTCGCTCTTTAGCGTCGATTCTTCGGGGTTGCAGTTTTATCTTAATACTCAACCTTTTCACTTACATTTTATAATATCAAGCTTATACCCGATAGCTGATTTTAATAAACACTTCAGCAGCTATTACCCGCCTCGGTGGCGTAGTTGGCTAACGCGCTAGTCGTGTTGAGCTCGACTGCTGAGGACGGGGAGATCGAGGTTCGAATTGTGTAGTGAAATAATAATTGTATTTTACCTGTAAATGATTAAGAAATGTTAATTAAACTATGATAACTGACATATAGGTGTGCCTCGGCACTTCTATTAGAAGTATTAATCCGCCTCGGTGGCGTAGTTGGCTAACACGCTTGTGATGTTGAGCTCTACTGCTGAGGACGGGGAGATCGAGGTTCCAATCTTGGTCGGGTGAACTGGGGGTGGTTTTTCCTAAATGGTTTTCCACTCTCCTTCCACGGAAATGCGGGTTCACTTCCTCTAATTCAACCTTCCTCAAGTCCTAATCCATTAGAGTAATTAGTACTTAAAGCGTATAACCCGAACGGGTAGTAAGACGCGGTGCTAAATATTATTATTAAAAGTATTAATCGATAAACACACTGCTCTAGAAATAATTGCTAAAATAATTAGGAAAAACATAGGTTCATGTTACTCAGACTACACTTTCCGATCGTTTACTTTCGCAATATGTTTGTGTGGGTAGCTATTTAGGTCTGAATTGATAACAATTCAAAATTATGAAATTATCTTAGCTTCCTCTTTCTTCTTAGTCCTCTTTTGTTCAGTGAATCTAACAAGGAATAAGGAAATCCAAAATAATAATTTTTATGAAAAGGTTGATTTATAATAAACTGAGGGAAGCAAAATGATACAATTACAATTATTACCAACAAATTGGGCTTTAAAATTAGCATTCCCAGCTTAAATGTTGGACCGCACCACTTTTTAAAATATGAACAATAGCTATACAAAACCATTCCAATATTAATGACACAAATCAAATTAAAAACATGTAATATAGCATACACAATACATATAAACCTACAGTTAAAGAGCTCTTTCCCAAAAACCACTATGTCACATTTTGTTGGAAGTGAATTAATACATCGATTATATTGAAAAGCCATAAACAGAGGCCTATCAAATGTTGTAATATTTTCTTCCAAAACACACTGTCGCTATAAAATAGGGGTTTGAAAATAGAGATTGTTACAAAACCTCACTAAGTGTTTTTTCGGTTTCTTACAAACTCTGCTAAGTTCATACCGCATGTGCATGCACCACCATTATCTCCACCACAATATGTCTGATCGCAACTTTGTGTGATCTAGTACAGTTTCTGTGTCATTTTTATGTGGTGTTTAAGTGAAATGATGAACATCAGTTCCCAACCTGGGGTGGCATGAGGCATTTTCAGGGGGGAGGGTAGGGCCATGAAATGATTTTGAAATCAAATCAAAGATCAGTTAAGAATTGTTGACAGTCTTTATGTGAATCTTTTCAAAAGTTAGATAATTTTTTCTTGAGCTATTGGCCATAACGGCAGTACCTACCAGGTGTAAAATCCCATTTTAAAAAAGCCGATAAAAACAAGACAATACCAACCAACATATTACTATTTGCACCGCGTCTTACTACCCATTCAGGTTATACGCAAACCATTATATTAATTTTTAGTAATTTTATTTGTAACGTTGCTATGCCAGTGTTACATTGGTTTTTGTATAGAAATAAAAAGATGACTAGAAAACAAAGCTATTCAACGTGGAATGGAAAGGCTGAGTAAAGTGCAAAAAATAGCGCTTACATTCTCGGATATCTCCAGGACTGTGAAATATCGCGGGAGCATGGGGCATTTTTTTTTATCTTGTATGTCATATAAATTCCTATGTTTGTACTGAAAAAGATTTTTTAATATATTTTGGTAATTAATTTATTAAAGTAGTGCAGAGTTGGCTTTTTTCCCTTTGCGAGTAGGATAGAATTTTTTTCCAGTACAAACATTGGATTTTAGGGCAAATAAAGGTACATATATTTTCAAATCAATAAACCAGATGAATTATTGTAATTATCTAAGAAAGTTAGTCTAAATTAGTTAATCAATGTTCTGCCAAGAACTCTACTATCGCCTGCCTACCCCCACAACACTAAGCCATCCCTCAGATGTCTGTCTACTTTATGACTGACTGCTTGGTTGTGAAGGTACAAGGGAGAGATTAACCCTCCCCTTATCCTCTCTCAGGCGCACCAGGGTGAGGTGGCATATCTTTTGTTTCGGCTGTAATCAAATAGTAAATCAACTTTTACTCAAACTTTCAAATAGGCATAGTCATTCTTAGTAGTTTTATCTAAGCTTTCAAATATTTGAATTATGTATCATTCTATTGTCGCTGAGACTGATGTATTAAACCTATATGGATTTATAAACAATCTAATATACTAGCGTTGAATAAAAGTAACTATTAAAATTAATTTGAACATAATAAAACCTGCTCAGACGGCTGCGTAGTCTAACATGCTAGTTTCACAGTGAATTAGACTCCCGATGACAAGAAGATTGAGGTTCGAATCTCGGGTGAACTGACAGGGTTTTTCCCTAAATGTTTTCCACACTCCCAACATGCAAATGTGGGTAAATTTCCTATAACTATAACTTCCCTATTCCATAGAGTATAAAAAGCTTATGTTAATCAAAATAAGCTTTTTAGTTTTCCCCTTGTTTGCAACCAAACAAGAGCTATACCTCTGAGGTTGAACTGGAAAGTGTTTATGTTCATTATATTGGTGTAATTAACTATTAAAATTAATTTGAACATAATAAAACCTGCTTAGACGGCTGCATAGTCTAACATGCTAGTTTCACAGTGAATTAGACTGCCGATGACAGGGAGATTGAGGTTCGAATCTCGGGTGAACTGACAGGGTTTTTTCCAAAATGTTTTCCACACTCCCAACATGCAATTATTATTATTATTATTAGCACTACGTCTTACTACCCATTCGGGTTATACGCACTTACGCTAATTTGTAATGGTAGGGTGATTGTTAGATGAAATGAAGGACCTACAGTTTAACTGTGGAATCCGAACCACGGTGGAGACCTGGCATTCCTCACATTCACAAGATGTCTTGTCAGAGGTGAAGGAAGGGTTTGGTAATCGACATGCAAATGTGGGTACATTTCCTATAACTATAACCTCCCTAATCCATAGAACCATTCACGTAATTAGTATGTACGCGTATAACGGGTGATAAGAAGAGGTGCTACAAAGACATATTAAAGTATATAGTAGACCTACTATTGTATTTTTTTTTAAATCCATCAGCTTTTTATGAAAAAAAAGAGATAAAAACTCTAAAATATTGATTTAATGAAAATTGTTAGAATACATTATAGTCATGGCTGAGAAAAATTCAGCCATAGTTTGGAAAGATTCTTATCGCTTCACAGCTAAAAAATCAGAGCATTTACATCTTTCTGTCAAACCGAAGAAAATATGTATATTGGACCATCCTATGGATTGCAGGAGAAGTAAACCTTAATTAATCTAATATTATGTTGTTGTTTCATAATATTAGTAAATATTGATTAAGCAACAACTTGATATATTTTGTAATGTATCATATAATTTTGGAATAATTTCTTTTAACTATCCAACACAATTTGATTACTTTAGTTTTAATAGTTTATTTATGAGGGGTGAAGATGAGGACGTCAAAAGGTTCAAGCCTCTGATACATCCTAATGAAAATATTACTATAATAATAATGGCTGTTATTTTTAATTTTGACTCTAAAGGTTAAGGTGCTAATCTCATATGGGTACACTTGAGGTATTTTTTAATGTAGTTTATTATCCTTTAGGAATATACTGGCACATCTCTTCCATATTTGCCTATCATTTCCTGTATATAAATAAACTAGTTGGTGTACCCGCTCTTCTCAAGGGGAATTTATAATATAGCTTTATTCTTTTATACAATTAACCAAATCTTACATTATTTTTAAATAGTAATCCTATAATGGTTTAATCGTGTGACAAAACATTGAAAATCTGGTTAACTAAAACTTTATATTTAAATAGTAATTAAACTTGAAATGTGTTAAAAGCTGATTTATCCCTTTGCACAATTATATTGGCACCTACGCAAAAGGCTACACAAGCTAACTTTGGCGATTACAAACCAATTGTGGCAATCGATAAATCAAGCCTTTGGAATAAAATAAAACCCATCTCACAAAATGAGTGGATAAAATGAATGCAATCTAATTACAAGGCAATCTTTGCCTAAGGTTGATGTTAGAGAGGAAGCGTATTTGCACAAAATTGAGTTTTCGCGGACACGACCAAAATCGAGTTCTCGCGAGCACCCCTGTTTCCATTTCCATTCTTATATTGTTATTGATAGATAAAATTGTTCCTAAATATTTAAACTCCTTATCTTGTCGAATTATAGGTTGTTTGCATTAATTTCTAAATTATCGTCCTCAATTTAGGGTCTCTCCGTTACCATATTCTTAGTCTTTTCAATTCCCTTCTAAACCTACATACATTGTAATATTGGCCTAATATAGGCCTACTATTTACTGGATAAGCTACAAATATTATAACTTGAGCCCAGATTTTGATGACCTTAAAATTGCCAAAAATGACCTATAAAATGGCACTAAAAACTCTAAATAATTACTTTAAATTTACAAAAAATTACCTTAAAATTCTGATTGAGATTCCATAATATGATGTATTTATTACAAGAGCTAGGATTTACATTATACACATAAGCAAAACTATCTCTCCTGGTCTGTCTATTTCCAGTTTTTCCTCGATGTGGACTGGTTTGGAATAGAATGACCCGTATACAGTCCCAGGAAATCCTTTAGTTTAACATTGCTCAGTTTCCACAGAGAAATGTTCGCAAATAAACAACTACACACACTACTATCACACAAATCTTTATAAAATGTTGAGATTTTTCTTGATTCGTGAATGCATTTTGTGCACGTAATAATTGAGAGATTTTCTTTTTATCAATATTTTGGATACCACAGACATGTTATTGTGACTGATAATGGTGTTGAATGGTTAAATCTTTTATCTGATGCCAGTAACTTTCACTTCACATATTTTACAGAAAAGTATTTCACACTCTGTAGAAAAAATATCCTCTTTTAATTCAGTAATAATTTGCTTCAAATGACTCGCTTTAGATTGTTTGGTTTAAAGCATTCTAAATACACAAAAAATTATTGCAAACGAATAGATATAACGTGCACTTTATAAATGAAAATTATGCATTTAAAATCTTTTGACAATTAAAATCATGTGTTCTACTTAACATTTGAATACAAATACCAGCTTTAAAAGTGATAGCTCCCCAACCAGCTGCAGCCCTTTCCAGACATGGTATAGTGAGTGACTCACTAGGAATGTAAAGATGATACAAAGAACTCTAAAGATAGCTCTCCCCTCCCCCTGCAACCCTTTCCAACTTAAGTGTAGTGAAGGTCTCAACAGGAATGTGGATTTTATAAGCACACAGGTAAAGGAGCACATAGTTCATTTGGACTCATATATTATCTTCTCCAGTCAACAAGTGTGTGGTAAAATATCTGATGCTTGAATATTCATGTTTCATCAAACCACCTATATTATATATATATATATATATATATCACCTTTCTAAAGCTCATTTATAAACAATTTTAAATTTTCTTTAAAAAAAATGCTTAAAACTGACTTATTAATAAAAAAAGCAAGAAAAATGACCTAAAGATCCAAAATGGCAAAAAATGACCAATAAAATATACATTTCTGCAACCAGGGGATCATGAACAGAGTTTATGTATTTATGAGCATTGTCTCTGATGGACCAGAATAAAGATGGCATGTCATCAAAATCCAGGCCCTGATTATAATTAGGACAAAAAATATCCTATATTTTAATCAAGTTATATACATATTTAGGATTACAATTTTATTTCAACTTTCTTACGTGGAGGCATTGTTGCAATGGACACCAAAAGAAATAGTTTAAATTTACTATCTAAACAAACAAAAATCAAATAAATTGAAAACACTCTATAGTAAGCGCCCAACCATACCAAATAAATTGTTAGTAGATTTTTCTATTAGTTTTAGAAATTTTAACACCCTCAACCCACCATCAGTATTTCTCTAATTCTCACTTAAACAACTATAATTTTTAAACTTATTTGGTTTTATGGAGTTCTTCCTCTACCCGTCAGCCAAATTTAAATTTTCTACCACAATTAACAGTATTTTTTTTAACTTCTTACCCCACACCCCAATTTCTTAGAGTCCCATTTTAAAATGTTTATACTCTTATAGTTATTTGGATTTAGTATTTTCACCTGTCTGCCAAATTTTAGTTTTATACCACACCAGGATGTAGTTGTTTATATATTAGTTCTGTATATTTTGAGGCCCCCTTCCCCTCATATATAATACAAAGTGATCATACATTTTTCCGGCGATATTTTATCGAAATTTTGGTCCAGTTATTAACTTTGTTTCTTATCCGATTTTGACAAAACACTTTTTAAGCTATTTTTAATTGACAAGCAGTGCATGAAAGCTTTATTTTGTCAACAAGATTGAGTTGGAGAAAGAGGTTGGGACTAACAAATTTTCAAAACTTAAAAGTTTGAAAATTTAATATTTTTAATTGGGATTCCTCTAGAAAATTTAAATTTGGCAGGAAGGTAGAAGTAAGATTCCATATAAGAAAATAAGTTTTAAATTTGGAGTAGAAAAATTGCAATTCTGAAGGAAGGTAAAGGTACCACTCCAAATAACCATCAGATTTTGAAAATTTTAATGTGATCCTAGGGAAGAATGTATGGCGGGGATTTAATTGTATCATGATTACATGTTATATTTCATTTACTACTAATTTTGTTTTCTTTAGCACATATTCACACTGGTTTTGCTTGTATTTATATAGGCTATAATTTAATTATGTTGAATATTATTGATGACTCTTTACTTTAAAACTAAAATGAAAGAAGATATTTGCAAATGACTAAATTTTTGCATTCTTTGTACCCTCTCTTGACCCCTTGAATAGAGAATTATTGTGAAGGTAGAAAAATTGAATTAGAGATTTTGATAAATGTTAATGTTTCATGATCACCTGAAACTGAAAAAGTATCTTGCGCAATGGTGTCTCTTTGCCTGCTCATATACCTCGGCATAGAGCCAAAACCATTTTACCGATCAGGCTAAAAGTTGGTATCTAAGATTTTCACAGGCTTCCCCCAAGTAGTTTCGGGAATTAGATATTGAACCCTAAAATTAAGGGTAGTTTGTTTACTGATGGAGAAAAACGAGAAAAAACTTGATTTTCTCAAAATCTGTTTTATTGATTTTTATTACAGTTTTTATCCAGGCACTGTTTAATATCACAAACAAAATGGAAACTCTCATTTCCCTGTGAAAATGACTTTGAGGGTACTTTTACAGAAGAGTGAATTTCCAATTATGATCATATGCAACTATTTGAGATACGAATTAGCTTATTGTTAGTTGAAGTTACCCGCCTCGGTGGCGTAGTTGGCGAACGCGCGTGTTATGTTGAGCTCGACTGCTAAGGACGGGAAGATCGAGGTTCGAATTTCAGTTGGGTGAACTAGGGGTGGTTTTTCCTAAATGGTTTTCCACTCTCCCTCCACACAAATGCGGGTTTACTTTCTCTGATTCAACCTTCCCAATTCCCAATTTATTAGTGTAATTAGTACTTAAAGTGTATAACCCGAACGGGTAGTAAGACACAGTGCTAAATATTATTATTATTATTAGTTGAAGTTGTATTAGAAATAAAAATATTTTTATAGAACCAATAGTTTCTGAGCTATAAGCCAAATATATATACTTTTTTGACCTTTTTGTAATTGTTATGCACTTTGTATATCTCTAAAATGAAGTAAATAATAAAGTAAAAAATAAAATAAACTGTTACTAGAGGTTCTTTCAAACAGAGAATGAATATTCATCGTTTTGACACAAACCACAAAGATCCGGACAAGCCTGTACCCATTCATGCTGGTACCTATTCTCAGGACTTTCAAACCTGCTACACCACCAAAATATTAAGATCATTTCACAAACAGTGCAACAGTTTTCAACTTAGACACTGGGAACTGGCCCACCAATGGATTACCAAATCAAGATTACAACCAGGCCTCAACAGAAGATAATTTCTTTCTTTCTATAAGATTTAAAAAAAATTTTTTACTTATTTTTTAAATAGGTCTATAACCATAGCCAAGAAACTTATCTTTACTTCTAAAAACAGTTGGCACAATGTGTCTCTAACAGTTTTTCTTTAAATTCAAAATGGAGTAATCCAGTGTTTGTGTTATTTGTACTCTCTTTTTTCTTCGTCAACAATGCCGAAATATTATTCTATTTGTTTTAAAATGTGTGTGTGTGACTACTTTTATTATATAAGCCAAAAGAAAGGAAGAATATGTCACCTTTGTGCATTGGATTCTTCCCACATTTTCCCTCTTTCCCTTGGGTGCTTTCTTTATCAAATTTACTCTAAGCAGTTTATTTTTCCTTTTTCTTTAGTTTTATCAATTTCTTTTACTATCAAATTATTTAGCCATTGGGCCATCTCATTTTTAAACACATTAACATAATTAGAGTTTTACCCAAACTAGTAGCGAAACGTGGTGCTAAAACATATTTT
Organism: Timema shepardi; assembly: GCA_902151425.1. Lineage (NCBI taxonomy): Eukaryota > Metazoa > Arthropoda > Insecta > Phasmatodea > Timematidae > Timema > Timema shepardi. The sequence continues at coordinate 68,199 of CABFVX010002630.1, read as the reverse complement.
AATATGCAAAACTATGAAAGCGATTCCATCATCTCCAAGAAAAAGAAAATCTATATTCAATGGCTAGGCAAAACGAGTTGTGAATAATCTCGGCCATTTGATGGTAAGTTGTTTAACAAATAATTACGACTTTGAACCACCACTAGTACACCTAGTCACATGAGAGGCATTGTTAACTTAGTTACTAAGGCTGTGCTATAACAGCTTTTTCAATTAGAGATGAGAATATGAAAAAATATAAAGATATATAAATATAAAACTTCCTTTAAAGAAAAAAAATATTATGTTTAGTAAAGTAAATAATTAGTTTATAGAGTGCTTAAGTTCCTTTTAACATTTTGGCTTTGGATTATCTTATCGTTCACTCAGATATTCAAGATACATAGATAGTAACAGTTGCAATGTATACCATTTATGATTAATTTTGTAATATAACAGCTTATAATGCCAAAGTTTGATTTTGAAAACAATTTTATGAATAAGACATGTCTTAATGAAGGCCGTTTTAGGGAGGAAAATGCAACCTATTTTTGGGAATTTAAGGTATTATTAGAAATATTAAATTATCGGTTTTATTTTGGTAAATTTCTTAGCTGTTATTTGCTATTTCATTATTATTTTTTTAAATTCATTTTTAACTTCTGAGATGAGCTCAAGGATTTTTCTTTCTTTCTGAATTTTCAACATTTTTTCGAGTCTCCCACATCCCTATTATTTATTGAAACACCCAGGCATATTTTAAAATATATTTTACACAATAATTACTGTATTGATGTAATCAAGTGCAAAACCATAATATTATAAAAATAATATCTATAGTTATTTTGTACAGAATTTTTATTATATTTAATATTTAACAAGATTTACAAAATGTGTATCATAAGATATTGTCATTCAATCAAAAATTGGATGGTTTCTTTCATATTATGCCCTTAAATGTGTTTTATAAATGTATTATGTTAGTGAGGTTTAACAACTAAACATATTGCAAGTGTGACTTTAGTGCAAAAGGATTGGGAGCCATTGGTCTTCACAAATACTGGACTCGCTGCTTAGATTATTTGGTGTAAAATATACAACGCAGAAATATTTTATGACATTGTTCCTCATAAAAAACCTTTTCCGTTTTTAATTGTGAATTAGGAAATAAGTTAAAATTTAGGAATGACGTGGAATACAGGGAGTACATGATATAGTAGAGCAAGCAAGACTGAGATGGTATGGGCATGCAATGAGGATGGAAAAAGAGAGGATGACAAAGAAAATGTTGGAAATGAAGTATGTTGTTGGAAAAAGACCGCAAGGGAGGCCAAGAAAGAGACGAGAGGAGCAGACAACAGAAAGTGTTCAAGTGAGAGTAGAAAATTGGAAGAACTTAAAGGGGGAAGAGTTGTTAAAGGATAGAGGAAGATAGAAGCATTTTACTAAACCAACCCGACTACAAGCTGGAAACAGTTTTATTATTATTATTATTAGTAGTAGTAGCACCGCGTCTTACTACCCGTTCGGATTGTACGCACTTACACTAATGTGTAATGGTAGGGTGATTGTGAGATGAAATGGAGGACCTACAGTTTAACGTGGAATCCGAACTACGGTGGAGGCCCGGCATTCCCCACATTCACAAGATGTCTTGTCAGAGGTGAAGGAANCCCCCCCCAAAAAAAAAGGAATTATTGGCAGTCAGTTGTTACCGTTCAGGTTGTTAAAATTTCCCATTTCGAGTATTGAGTATTCCCAATGCATCCGATTAAAATGTGAATAAATCAATTCCAGCAGATTGAGCATGCTCGCCAATTTTAACAAAAAACACACAATCGCAGAAGTGTTGCTGATGATATTTAGAGAGGGGGAAAGAGGCTCAGGCCCTTAAAGCCAGGGTCTTCCTCCCCTCCAGGAGGGGTTGAGCTCTGCATATGTACCTTATTTTGAAACATTTCATACCTTGTAGTGTTAATATATTGAAATGCTGATGCATTGAGTCACATCAAGATTGTTTGAGCTTTTCCTCAAAGACTAGACAACCTCGAAACACCAATTTTATCTCCGATTCTGGTGATATATGTCTGTTATATCCATTGTAAAAATACAAGCATTTATATAAAGAGTATCCAACTCTAGGACTATGATGTGTGTTTGATAAGAGAATAGTGTTTTTGAGAAAAATAGCCTAATTTAAAGATAATATTATTTATTAAAACGCCCACCTGCTTACCTGAACCACACATTTTTGAAGTCGAGTTTGGGTTATTTCCATCGGTGCTTTTCTCACCACAGACCCTGAAATACACCCAACACAAACAGATTAGATACACACCAATATTTAATCATTTCATGAACTATTTGGTCCAATAGGTCAGCCAAGTTAGAGAATGTAGATGAACTGTGGTATTGGTGTAGAGTTTATTTTAAACTTAGGGTGTGACAAGTGTTTGTTGTAATCAATTGCCTGACCATCAACCGGCCGAAAGAACCGGCTGCCCCGCAGCCACTCCATACAGCAGAGATGCTACAATTTATTGAGAAGTGATTGAACTTCAAGGACAATTGTTGATGGAATGTAAATGCAGCTGACTGCATTAGGTTAATCAAAAATACAGGAGTTAAAATTAATTAGTTTAGGTTAGAGTAGGGAGTAATTTTGTATTTTAATAGAGTAGTTTAGTATTATGGTAGTATTATGTCCAATCAAGTGGTTTATGGTAGTTAGTGGTGCACTGTCTCCAAAAGGGTGCCTCCCCAGGTGGCGGGGAGGGGGATGCTTGTCGCAGCTGGAGCTCTTAGCAACTCTGAACACATGATCCCAGGTGGTTGCTCAGGGATCTAGCAGGGGAGGGTACCGGGCAACTAAAATACCCAGGGCAGACCAAATGGTATGAATTAAAAATAAAAGAAGATTAAGGACATTAGTTTTTGGGTGTGAATTTTAGATGTAAGTTCTAGATTAGTTTGTATAATATTGGAAAAAGGAAAAGGTAAAGTATAAATATAAGATGTAGATAGAGCTTTCTTTAAATATCTAAATAGAGATAAATAACCTAGGGGAGAAAAAAAGTTGTTGCAACAGAGTGATTAGGGAGTTAATTCTGAAAGGAAATGAATGACAGTAAACACAATGCAGTGAATAAAAGGTGAGTTAAGTCTTCTTGGCCCGTAACCCTAAGATAGTGAATGACACCTCCTCTACTAGTTGAAGTATTATTTCAACACATAGCTATATCCAATCCGAAGTTAATTTCCACCCATTGTGAACTTCTCGGCTAATCGTAGGGTTATTTAGTGTTGTTAAATAGTATGTTTGAACAACAAGGTGATTTTTTGGAGCATATAAATAACAATTTGACCAAAGTGTGAGATGTTTAAATTTAGGTTAAGAATTGCTAACATGATTTTGGTTGCATAAATAGTTTTATTGTTGAGCTTGGAAGTAGATATAGGTTATTCAGGAACAAACGGGTCAAATTTAATGATACAGTTGAGCAAAGAGAAGATTCAGATATTTGTTTAAGTGAACTGTTGTTAGATTGTTTGGTTTTTGTTTCCCTTTATTCTTTCTGCTCATACACTATTATTAACTTTGCCTATTCTATGTGGGGTTTTGTTTAATGTCCAGTTTAGGTTTATCGTGGTTAGACTCTCGGTATATTGCTCTAACGGCCGGGTTGCTTCTGACATCATATGTAATGGTTGTGGGTTTGTGTCGGAGTTCATGTGAAAGGACATAGACATTGGCAGACCTTGTAAAGGAGCTGTTTATTTTACAGAAGCTACATGTGGATGCTTAATAAAATACAGAGTTTGAAGAAAAGAGATGAAGGATTCACGTCGTCTAGTTGGATGTTGACTCTGTTCATTGGCCATAACTGGATACCGCGTCACCGATCAGCTAGTAGTGGTTCCGCAACAGTGTTTCAGACACAAGTCTGTCTTGTACTCTGATAAGGAAATACAAGGCAATTGCTATCCCGAGACAAGAACCTGTGAGTCTAACATAGGGATGTTAGCCCAATGTACTATCCGTCACGGACACATGTAACCACGAACCTAAGGTCCAAAACAAACGTGCCACACGACTGTCCAGAGAAGAAAGAGCCCCGCCTTCCTCTCGACCTGCATTTAATAAGACGTTTTACCCTAGTTTGTGAGACATGTACTGACTAAGGGTTTTGTAATTCATACAATTAACAATGCGGCTATGACACTCTCTCATGTTTAGAAATTCTTCTGATTCCTTATACATAGTTTATTTACTTTATAACTATATTGTAATACAGTTCTTACAACTACCCTACCCATAAATTAAGTTATGAGAATACCATTCAAATAACTTACACTACTAACTATTTTACCAAAAGTAAAACAATGGTTGCTAATACGATTACTTATTGTGCTTCCAACAATGGTTTAACTCTACAATAATATAACATAATTAGTTATTTAACTACTACTTTCTCCTGTAAGCAATACTAAGCAGTGGCCACATATAAGCATTTAAATTTTCTGCTAAGTTTATTACCTATGAGGAACATGGCGCCAACAGTGGTTCCGCTTCCCTTATCCCAATTCTACAGGGACTCACTGTAAAAAATTACCAACCTATTGTTTATATAGAACTATTGTATAACCTTACAGTAATTTCAAAATGGATTTTATTGACATTTTTAAAACATTACTCTGGTCGATAAGGGAATGTAACCCAAAATATATCACTACTTTTAATCCAGTTTCCAAAGAACAATTTTTTTTCCATAGTCAAAAAAAGCCCCTGCAATCAAGGGTCGAACCTGGATTCCTTCATCTAGGGAACACACAACAGTTGATCACATTATTAAATAACACCACTGAAAAACAAACATTATTAGTGTGGTACAACAACAAACAAAACATTAAAATAGGTTTACAACATATAAAAAACAAGTAGTTTTTGTTTAAACATGACATTAACATTGATTAAAAATTTACTTCCAGCATGACATAGCAACAATATTTATTTCATTTGTCCAATATTTTTTTTAACATCTTCAATACAAGGACCTTATTGCTCCTATATTGAAAAAAAAACATATCCTCTCCTAAAGACTATTTTTTCCCACTCGCGCACAACACTGTTTCATACGTTGAACATTCCTTATCAAGGTTTCCTTGCTCCGAGCTCATAGCGATGTTGGTTACCTGGCGAAACCTGAGTTACATGATCACGGACCCGGTTAGTGCTGGTGAAGGATGAGGTGGGTTTGGGCCCCTTCCTTCATTGTTCCACTGCAGGTGTTGCCATAGTTTTATGGAATCCTGGCAAAGAATCTCCTCTACTTACAAGAGGTTTCAATCAATTCACATTAACAATTATGGAACTATTGGCTACCTCTAGTTTAACAATGTCCTCACTAATTCGTTCAAGAACTTGATAAGGACCATGAAAAGCTTATACAAATTTCTTCGATTGCCCTTTTATTCACTACCACATTAGTCATATAAACCCAGTCACTCGGTCTAAAGTTGCTAACTACAGAGTTCTTGACATGTTGCTTGGCCTGAGTCTTGAATGCGGCATGATTCTTCTCCGCGACTGTTTTCTATGTATCTCGCAATCCATCTGCCAAATCCAAAATGTCATCTTCCCAATATTAGATGTCATCATTTTACTTCCGAAAATAATCTTGTAGGGGAAAGCTTGGTGCTTGAATGAGTTCTGATGTTGTATTCTGTCACCGCAATATCTATATAACAGTCCCGATTGTTCTAACATTAAATGACACAACTAGTTAGACAACATCTTCCCGATCGTGCATTGAACTCTCTCACAACATCCATTCCTGCTCGGATAGTAATAACTTGTGTGTAATTTCTTTATCTTCAATAACTTACACATTTGAAACATAATGCTGACATAAAATGTATTCCTTGATCAGACAATAAACTGCCTATCATTTCAAATTTCAGAATCCAATTAAATACTAATGCTTTAACGACCGTCTCTGCTTGCTGGTTAGGGATCGGAATTATAGCAAGCTAACGGGAAAAATGGTCCAGAATGGTTAAAATACACTTATTAGCCTCTCCTGACTTAGGTAAGGGTCCTACTATGCCAATTCCAACTCTTTCAAAAGGAGCTGTAAGTTCTGGGAACTCCACCAATTCTGCTCATGTAACACCGGCTTTCGTCCTCTTTGCACAGCTAGTACAGCTGGTCACGTAGTTGTCAAAATCAAGTTGCCTCGATGTTCACCAGTAGCGCGTCGCTATCTTAGGATTTGTAGAGCATTTTCTTGCATGCCTGGAAAACACGGCATCATGGAATTCCTCTAAGACTTCTTTAACCAATGATTTGGGGATCACTATTCTCAGCAGCCCTTGATTAGTTTTTTCCATACAAGATCCCCTCTCCTTCCACAAAATAATCTTGAGTTTTTAAACTTTGATAGTCCTTCATCTAATTCCTGAACTGTCTTAAGCTCATCGTTCACTCCCGTAGCCAGTGGCCCTTATCTTCCTTGATAACGCATCTGCATTACCGGCCTATGAGTCACTGTAAACGTGTAATCACTAAGACACAATGTCCATCACGACAACCTACTGGACAGATCTTTCAAACGCAACAACCATTTTAAAGCTGAATGGTCTGTAATTACATCAAGAGGATGTCCATGCAGGTAACATTTGAAATGTGTCACCCCCAAACAACCCCTAATAACTCTTTCTCACTCAAACTATGGTTGATCTCTAGCCCCTGTATCTTCTGACTTAACATGCACCCTATTGTGAACTTAGAAATGTCAGTGTACAGGATAAGAGGATGTCCAAAATCTGGGTAGGCCAACACCGGTGAAGAGGCCAATATCTATTTTAGCTCCTTGAAAGCATGTTCACAATCCTCTGTACAGACGAATGCGTGCCCCTGCCTCAACAATGTGACTAGCGGTTTGGCCATCCTCGCATAGTTAGGTACGAACCTGCAATAGAAATTGCTTAATCCGAGAAAACTTGGTGTTTCTTTCACCCAGCTAGGGGTTGGAAAATCCCTTATTGACCCTACAAGTCTGTTGTTCAATTTCACCTAGATATCCAGTTTCAATCGTAGCAAAGCAACATTTCTCGAACGACAAGGATGACTTAGAGCTCATGAACCTCTCAAAAACTGCAAGGATAACTTAGGGCTCACTAGCCTCTCAAAAACTGCAAGGATAACTTAGAGCTCACTAGCCTCTCAAAAACTGCCCTCAGACGATCTAAGTGTTGTTCAAAATCAACTGAAAATACAATGATTTCATCTACATATGTCATAGCTTGCTCAGGACTCAAACCTCATATTACTGTGTTGATCATCCTCTGGACCATGGCACGGGCGCCCTTGAGGCCAAAGGGCAAGAGAAGATACTTGTACTTATGCACCCTTATGGAAGTAATGAAGGCTGTCTTCGCTTGGTCCTTGGGATGAACTAAATTGCATAGTACACTGAGGCTAAGCCCAAAACAGAAAAAAAACTTGCATGGACAAAATTTATCAATGGTGTCCATGATGTTTGGCAATGGGTAGAAATCTGAATTCGTTTCTAAGTTCAGTGCCCAATAATCCACATAGAGTCCGTATTTTTGAGTCCCTTCTCTTGATTTAGTTTGAACTATGACTATTGGAGACGTCCATGGTTCATCTCTTGGTTCTCTAGGTACTATAAAACCGGACTCTAATTGTTCGTCGATCATTTCTTGTATGAGTTTCTGCTGACTAAGGAATCCTATACGTCCGTTGTGTGGTTGGTGGTGAGTTTCCTGTATAGAGCCGATGTTGAACTATAGGAGTTGCTAGTAAATTACTTCTATCCCTAAATATTTCTTGATAGTCCAATAAGAGTGTTTCTAACTTCTTCCTCTGCACTCCAAGTAAATGACTAATCTTCTTCTTAAAGTTTAAGACTTCCTCGACCTTCTCTTGGACAACTTTATTTATTATTCGCTCTTCATACCTTAAACAACCCTTACTCACGAGTTTTCCTGTGGCCTTATATTTTCCTTGGGATCCCTTCTTCGAACCCTCGCTAACACACCGACTCACTAGTGTTGACTCTGGATCGACTCTAGTTTACCCACGCTTCCTTGAGCATATACGTGTTGTGTATTCAAATTTTCTTCAGCAACTAGAGGCTCTACAAGAATTCTTTTTTATTTTATGATCCTACTGGTAACTGGACTTTGACCTTGACCATGCCCAAGCATATTTTTTCAGTATCAGTAAGATATACAGGTATCTTGAAGGTATTAGCAACCGAAAGGCTTATAACCTCCTTCAGTGAGGCTATATTTGTTTGCATGACTTCACCCACAAAAGCTAACAATAGGTTGATTTTTGCCTAGGTGAATTACTTGTTTTGAGATATCAATGCCACTAACTCCATGGTTATTCAAGGTGTTTCTACATGTAACAACTTGCACCATCATCCGATAGATATCCCCATCTATCTCTAATTTCACCTCATTTTCCCCCTAAGTACTTCAATTCATGCCCCGACACACCCGTTAATTGGTAAGCCGGTGGAGAAGGATACATTATTCACTGTCTATTTATTTTCCATTTTATGGAAGTTTGATCTATCCATTAAAATCCCACATTGTCTTCCCTCACAAATGCATTCCAGAACTAGTTTATTAGTAGACACGCCATTACCTCTAGCAATTGTGGGAACCACCCTTAACTGGGATCGAGTTATGTAGCTTAAACGGCCCCACCCTCTTTTGGATACTGCTCACTATTCCCCTTTTTGTTATAACTTTTGAAAAAAATACCCTCTTTGCCACAGTTAAAACAGGAGGGTCATGTTCTATTTTGCCAATCCCTGGGCCTAGATATTTGACCCTGAGATTTCCTGCAATCCCTTGCTAAAATCTCCTAACTAGTAAGTGTTGACGTTGCTCTTCCTTATTCTATCTGCAAATGCTTCCACATTTTCTTCCTGTTCCCATCCAATTTTGGTGATCTGCTCCCTAAAATATCTGGCGGAAAATGTATGCCTAAAACACTCCACTAAACAAGTTTTTACATCCTCATGCAAGTGTCTCTAAACAACCAGGAACAGAGATTAGGAATTCTAAAGTTTCCCCTCCTAATCTCAACTTAGTGATTGCTTGTCCAATTTAACAATTTGGCTGCTTGCTCCAGCTTAGAAAAGAAAACAGCAACATTATCTTCTTTCTTGCCAATGAATATTGAAATACTAGAGATCAGCGAAAAAAAATTAATATTAGCATGCAGTAACTCTATAACGTAAAGTTACATTATATTTACAGCATGAGAATTAAAAATATATTATAGGTTTAACATAATTAGTTTATAGATATTGAAATGTGTCAATAAGGAGTACATAGAGAAACTTAGAAACTATACAACCCATCCATTGTTTAGACACAAGAATATGAAAGGAAACAAGCAGCTTGACAAAGTAGCATCAGGTGTGAAGCACCTATTTCTGTCCTATCACCCACACTTATAGGTAATAGGTGTTGATATGAAAGCTAGTAACTCATTGAAGCAGGGTATATACAGATTTATCCTTTGGAATAAAGAGAGCAGCTCTGGGCTACAATAAATTAGTGGTGGCAATCAAAACTACAATACAACTATTAGTATTAGGCGAACTACCAGGGCAATTAGATGCGAGATAAGATTTACTAAAGTCAAAGGATCCACAAGAGGTCCAAACACAAAAGACAAAAAACCCGCGGGCCACTACTAAGAACTAGTGGCTCTTCCACGGGTTGCGTACCACAAGTCGGTACTCAAACTCATAACAGACAAATGTTGGTTACAGACCCAACCTGGTCTCATCCAATATTAAATTCTGTTCTCTAAGCTAGCCGCAGCATGGTCATATAATCCGAGTAGTCTAATCATAACCCCAATATTTGCGACTAAACCTAAGAGACAAAGAATGCTAGTTCCTAAGCTATAAACTGTACCTTATGGGCACAGGGAAACAAGTCGGTAATAATGACATACAAAAGATATGTCATAAGGACATTGAAGAAAAGAGATCAACACTCAACAATATAAACCATGCCTGAAGGGCATAAGTAAACAAGTCATAGATGCTGAATTCCAATAACTACCTCTTAACGACATTGAACAAGTATAGCACTATGTTCAAACAACATAAACTATACCTCAAGGGCATAGGAAAACTAGTCAGCTATACCGACATTCAAAACTTCCAAAGACTCATCTATACTTATAATATCTACCATAGCTTAGCTCTGAGGCGACGCAAGACGTCTCAAACTTTGTGGCCTTCAGTACTTCTTCCTGGTTAAATCTAGTGAAGCTCTTTCCTCTGTTCCTCCGCCAAGTGATTACAGAATAATAGGTGATCGTGAACAAGCCTATTTATACCAGCGGGACTAATATTATTATTAGCACCGCGTCTTACTACCCGTTCAGGTTATACGCACTTACGCTAATGTGTAATGGTAGGGTGATTGTGAGTCAGATAAATCTGTGCCGGGACCGAGGATTGAACCCCGGCCGCCAGCACAGAAGTCTGTCACCTTACCCCTAGACCACCAGGTCACCAGCGGGACTAATAAAATTGGCTTGGTAACAAGGGATGGGATGTTTAATGAAAGATAACACTAGATCTTTAGCCGACTGTGCCAATATCGGCGAATAGATCGAATCGATTATTGCTCATATTATATTTCATATTGTAAATCACAAGACTTATTTTATAACTTTAGTCTTAATTTATCTTCATTCTTCTTTAATTTAATTTGCAGTATCCATGATTACAGTACCATAGCACCGAAACATGTTGGAATGAAATAATCCAGCATCTTCTCAGTGCTGAATATCAAAAAGGAGTGATGGAACAAGGAAAGAGATGAGACTTTGATTATTCCACATCATTTAATTACTTCATTAGATTATTTGTCAAATGTTCACCTCAAATTTTATTCTTTTATTTCACAACATATTTGGACCTAAAGCATTGTTCTGTACCATACTATATTGTATCTTAAAAGTTTTTGTATTATTTCTAACGTGTCAACCTATGTTTTAGACTTTTCATCAACTCATTTATGCTCTAGTTGACGAATCATTATAATTGTATATAAACGTTCATATCTGACACATGTTTTTTCACCAGAAGTATATTTAAATTATACATTTTGACTTGTAATTTCACTTAATACATCTACCAATTTAGCAACTGTTTAACCTATAAATTTATTTTTTTATAAATTTCTAGAGCAATTTATCTAAGTCATAACTTTTAATTATAACTACTACTTACTTTATTATTATTATTATTATTATTATTATTATTATTATTATTACCGTGTCTTAATACCCGTTCGGGTTGTACGCACTTACGCTAATGTGTAATGGTAGGGTGATTGTGAGATGAAATGGAGGACCTACAGTTTAACGTGGGATCCGAACCACGGTGAAGGCCTGGCATTCCACACATTCACAAGATGTCTTGTCAGAGGTGAAGGAAGGGTTTGGTAATCAGATAAATCT